>NQII01010971.1:12553-31537 GCA_002778355.1 Clitarchus hookeri
ATATTGTGACTAGATATTGATGTTTCATACACTAGCAGGTACGCATATTTCACAATGTTAGTGCTGGTGTTTCTTGTTGACTTGGTCTATTTTATTTTACAAATAATAGCCACGTGTTTTCTAAATTTGTGCATCAACATAACAAATTTTTGTATGAAAAGTAAAAAATATTTAGACAAAGACGAATGAAGAAAAATAACATATTGCCAACACTGGTTTATACTAGTTTTGACAAAAAGGCTTTGATAAAGGTAGTTTTGGCTGGGAATTTTTTTNCAAAAAGGCTTTGATAAAGGTAGTTTTGGCTGGGAATTTTTTTTTTTTTACTGTTTTCGGATTTCTGCAGTAACACAACTTTATCACAGCATTTCGCCATACTTCATATATTTGTATGTCACTGTACAAATATATGTCTTAAAATTATCCAATACAATAAATTTTCATTCATGGTGTTTTGTCTGCGAGGTGTCGCCTAGAGATTGTGAAAACATTTTTTTCCGACGATGAAGTGATGTTAAACCTGACTCTCAAAACTGATGCATTTCTATAGGCAATCACCTCAGCTGTGGCAATCATTTTTTTTTAATTATAGTTTCTTACCAGGAATCATGCTGGTAGAGGAAAACTTCACTAATTTTGCCAAGCACGCCATTAATCTAAAAAGGCTGTTTCTGAAGGAAAAAAAAATTATAAATGCGTCATGTGTAGTAATTACCCATTCGCTGACACAAGCAGTGCCTTTCTCTNTCTGAAGGAAAAAAAAATTATAAATGCGTCATGTGTAGTAATTACCCATTCGCTGACACAAGCAGTGCCTTTCTCTGTGCAATGTTTGACACTAACAGCTTTCTTTACATTTTGTGGACAGTAAATAATTTATAAGAACACGTCTTTGCTCAATTACCCAAAAACTCATGTCGGTTACTTTTACACTTGCACGAGTTAAGGAATTTAATTAATCTAGGCAGATCGTGTTTAGGGCAATTATAGGATATTAACACTGACATAAATTAAGAACAGAATTGTTTCTTACTGCAAATGTAAAACGGATAGTATTACTCAATACTCGATTGCCTTCTTAAGGTGGGAGTTAAACACGAAAAAATATATTTACTATTCCAGTACTATGTTTAGGTTTTAATTTTAAATTTTGGATTCACTCATTTACTGGCAGATTTACAAGTATTTATGCCCAGAGTAATAAGTTCTTCACATCATATTCGGGGATGTACACAGTCTGCCCATTATGTGTAGTAACATGACATCAAAGTTTACATGAACTCACTTTTAAGATACTCTGATAGTCCATACAAATTACCAGCATCTATGCCAGTTTGTGGGTGATTTGCTAGCATATTATGTTTAGAAATATGTTATATTTATGCAGTACAGCAATCATTCTTATACTGCAACATGTCACCATACGGCAGCCTCAGTCAACATATAACATATACAGCGCGGATCTGAAACACACTCCTTATGAAAAAGTACATCGAAAATATATTGCGAGATACGGTCCATGATGCTTCATGGGGGTGATACGCACCATTGAAGGTGGAGCTCAAACCCATATTTATTGTACATTTTACAGAAAGTATTTGAAATGGAGCAACGACACCAAGAATGTGTAGTTGAACGAATATCGGCAACCACAGCAAAACCAGTCGCTGCCATTACAGTACGTCATAGAGAAAGAAAGGGTTGCAGTCGCATATAATTCTGTGATGCTGAATTATAATCGGGTTTTCAATTATTGATTATTAAAAAGCATGTTAAAATTTACTAAAAAGGTAATCTGGTGTTATCATTCTAAACCCCGCCGTTTGCGGGAAATTCACTCATAAAGGTCGAAACGACTGCGTTACTGCGCCTGGCGTGCAAGTAACACGCACCATGCTTTGTATTGTGGAAGGCAACTGGGTTTACAAGACAGCCATTGCATACTCGTGTGTTCACCAAAGTCGTGAACCTGTTGGTGTCCCCACTTGACTGCTACAGCACAACCCGCTTGGTGCTCACACAGCACCATGCATTGTATTGTGGAAGGCAACTGGGTTTACAAGACAGCCATTGCATACTCGTGTGTTCACCAAAGTCGTGCACCTGTTGGTGTCCCCACTTGACTGCTACAGCACAACCCGCTTGGTGCTCACACAGCACCATGCATTGTATTGTGGAAGGCAACTGGGTTTACAAGACAGCCATTGCATACTCGTGTGTTCACCAAAGTCGTGCACCTGTTGGTGTCCCCACTTGACTGCTACAGCACAACCCGCTTGGCGCTCACACAGGCCGTAGTAAGCAGAGTAACTGCACTGAGACAACTAGCAGGCGTACAGTTGTCTGTGTGTTACTGTGGCAACGTGGATCGGTACATGTGGATTGAACTAGTGGACATGAACCTAGTGTATGGTGCAACACAAGCAGGTACCACTCCACTCCACCTTTGCTGTCATTGACCAGCGCCTACGAAATACAGGAACAGTCGTCAAACGGAAACATGACTGTGGACGTGGACGATGTGTGCGCATGGCACAGTTTGAAGAGGAGGACTTTGCTTCCATCGAAGAGGCGCCGTCCACCAGCACCTGAGTCATTGTCCACGTAATGGATGCCAGTCAAAGTACTGCAACGTGGGTTCTTCGCGAACAACTGTTCTTCTCACCTGCAGACAGTACAAGCGGCAGGCCCGGACGTTTATCCTCGTCGGCTACATTTCGCTCCGGGGTGCCTACAACTGTGCAATACGCAGCAATGTTTCTCTACCTCCATACTATGGACGAACGAAACGTGCTTTACACCCGACAGTATTTTTAATACCAGGAAAAGCCACGTGTAGGCAAAAGGTAACCCACACTCTATCTGCATATGAAGCCAACAGCAGAAGTTTTCAGTGAACACGTGGGCAGGTATTGTTGCCGACCATCTCATTGTGCCATTCCATCTACCTCTACAACTTAACGCTGCTGATTACCATCGTTTCGTTGAGTACACACTACCACAGTTCCTGGCGGATGTTATACTTGATGTACGAATGCATTTGTGGTTTCATCATTATGGTTCGCCAGCATATTTTAGCCAGGATGTGTGAGAATATCTAGATACTGCATATCCTGACTGCTGGATTGGTCGCACATTCGCCCGACATGAAGTCGCTCGATTTTTCATTTGGGGACATGTTCAATAATTAGTGTACAACATGCCTGTCAACAATGAAGAGAACCTGCTGGCAAGAATCGCTAACGCATTTGGCACAATCCACCACATGCCAGGGTATTTGGGAGGGTTGATTGTTCAACACATTTGGAGACCACCCACATGTGTTATGCCATGCAACATCCGATCTTATTATTTGTGATGCATGTTGTGTGTGTGCCAGGTGCAGTAATACAATAATTTCGACATTTATAAGTTAATTTCTCGCAAGTGGTGGTGCTTAGCGTGGTAACACAAGACGTTAATTTTAATGTGTTCTTTAAATCGGTCATTGGAAACCCGATTTGGCTTCGGCATCACATAATTTTCAGCGACAACAGGGTTGCAGCAACCCTTACTTGGTGGTGTAGTGGTGCGTCTACTCCCTTCCCATCAAGGCGAACAGGGTTTGATTCTCGGCGTGGTCGCTCCCGGGTTTTCACGTGTTGGGATCGTGCCAGACGATGGCACTGGTCGGCGGGTTTTCACGGGAGTCTCCAGTTTTCCCGGTCCTTGTATTCCGGTGCTGCTCCATATTCACCTCGCTTCATCCTCATTGGCACTCAAGACCTTGACGTCAAGAGCCGCCCAAACCTCTTCACTCAATCACTCTATAACATAATTAAATGGCAGTGACCGGTTTTGATGTAGTTGCTTATTCGTTCAACTACACATTATCCTTAATGCCACTAATCCATTCCAAATACTTTCTGTAAAATTTACGATAAACCTGTGTGTCAGCTCCGTCTTCGAGGGTGAGTACCACCCTATCGAAGCATCGTAGACCATATGCAGCATATATGTTTTCGACATAATTTCTTCATAAGGAATATGCAGATGGAGTTGGTGTTTTTCAGGCTCATCCTGTATACACAAACATGTTCATCAATAGTTGTAATTAGCCCTCCATTATTTCAGCAGACTGTCAAATGAAATATCTGGAATACTTTCTTAGTTTCGAAAATCACTGAAGATATGTGACAAAATCAACACTTTGTTTTTCAAAGAGACATGCCTCTTGACACGCAATCTGTTGTTTCCCACCCTGTTTCGGCATTTTCAACACCATATTCAGTGGGTGGCACGAGGAAACTTGTTTAAAAATGGTACTTCATTAATATTTTTACTACGTACAATTTTTTCTAATTTCAATATGTAGAGAAGCTTCAATTAAATTTGATCAGGTTCACTTCTTCTGAGCCAAAAATTTAGGCATGTTGAATAACTTCCCAAGAGATCTAGACTCAAAACAAGCAGGCGAGAGCTTGATGCAAGAAATCACTGAAATTATGCATGCCTATAAATTGTACATAAAACTGGCTGCTAAAATTGTTTATAAAAAGGTGATTATTTATCTTGTGGCTGCATGGTGCCCATGATATTATGGTAGGCTTTCATAACATACTAGATTATAACACTCTTACTTCAGGTTTTTAGCCGAAGAAATATGTTGCATTTATATAATGCAGTGACAATTCACGTAGCTATGAAATCATCATAGTATCTGATTTTGTGTGAATATGGTGAAGAATAACATAAAATGTTCTTGCCTTGGAAAAAAAGGCAGCTCATTCTACCAAAATAAATGGGTTAATCGATTTTTAACAGAAATATATTTTATTTGTTTTTTTAATTACTGTGATAAGTACAGGGTTTTTTTCGAGAACATTACCTCCGATAAAACTGCTGTTTCTGTGTCCAGACAGGCTTAACTCTATTTTACATATATGCCTGTATGACTGAGAGGACTAAGATCAGTGGAGGTAGTTGTGTGGCAGAGTTGTCAGTGGTTGTGACCTGACGGTGGTAATAATAGTAAGGGGAAATGGTCTGCTGTTTTATTTGGAGCAATGACATCAACAAGCAAAACAGTACAAGTGACCCTCAAGGTATGAAGGGGCAAACGGTTAAAGCATAAGGCCATGCGGAACATCGTTAGGAGATTTTTCCTCAAAGGAAGTTTCCGCTGGTTGACCCACACTAGATTTGCAGTTGAAGTTTCATTTGGGCAGGAGTGACTGGGGTTTGAGACATGCTTCGAAATGGAGGGACCTCCAGTGTCATGTGGCAAGAACTCTCTGACACCTGCCATTATTTTAGTTGTAACTGATTTGCAATGGTGGCANCACGAGGAAACTTGTTTAAAAATGGTACTTCATTAATATTTTTACTACGTACAATTTTTTCTAATTTCAATATGTAGAGAAGCTTCAATTAAATTTGATCAGGTTCACTTCTTCTGAGCCAAAAATTTAGGCATGTTGAATAACTTCCCAAGAGATCTAGACTCAAAACAAGCAGGCGAGAGCTTGATGCAAGAAATCACTGAAATTATGCATGCCTATAAATTGTACATAAAACTGGCTGCTAAAATTGTTTATAAAAAGGTGATTATTTATCTTGTGGCTGCATGGTGCCCATGATATTATGGTAGGCTTTCATAACATACTAGATTATAACACTCTTACTTCAGGTTTTTAGCCGAAGAAATATGTTGCATTTATATAATGCAGTGACAATTCACGTAGCTATGAAATCATCATAGTATCTGATTTTGTGTGAATATGGTGAAGAATAACATAAAATGTTCTTGCCTTGGAAAAAAAGGCAGCTCATTCTACCAAAATAAATGGGTTAATCGATTTTTAACAGAAATATATTTTATTTGTTTTTTTAATTACTGTGATAAGTACAGGGTTTTTTTCGAGAACATTACCTCCGATAAAACTGCTGTTTCTGTGTCCAGACAGGCTTAACTCTATTTTACATATATGCCTGTATGACTGAGAGGACTAAGATCAGTGGAGGTAGTTGTGTGGCAGAGTTGTCAGTGGTTGTGACCTGACGGTGGTAATAATAGTAAGGGGAAATGGTCTGCTGTTTTATTTGGAGCAATGACATCAACAAGCAAAACAGTACAAGTGACCCTCAAGGTATGAAGGGGCAAACGGTTAAAGCATAAGGCCATGCGGAACATCGTTAGGAGATTTTTCCTCAAAGGAAGTTTCCGCTGGTTGACCCACACTAGATTTGCAGTTGAAGTTTCATTTGGGCAGGAGTGACTGGGGTTTGAGACATGCTTCGAAATGGAGGGACCTCCAGTGTCATGTGGCAAGAACTCTCTGACACCTGCCATTATTTTAGTTGTAACTGATTTGCAATGGTGGCAAAAGTGGCTACTGGGATGCTGTAGTGGTTCTTAAACTACATGCATTCTTTACCATGGCCCCTGGTTTCAGTATCAGAGTGAAGTACTGGATTACATTCTGTCCTGCTACTGGTCTCTGGCCATGGAGATGTTAGCTTGAATGATGCATTTCGTTTGGCTTTTTGAACTTCATCATGTGTGTGTTGCAGTTAGTCAGTAGTAACAGTTATGCCAGTAGGGAGACCATGAGATTATTCGTTATTTGCAATCTGGCTTTCCCAAAACAAACAGAATAAAAAATAACTAGAGAGGACAATATAGAGATGTTCCCTTTTTACTGAGTGATCTTTCTGGATCAAAGAGTTCAGAGCACTCTCTTCAAGGTAAGAATGCATTACACACCTTGAGAGGTACAGGGAATCCACCTCCACCTCTACTAGTACTGAAAGGGAAGCATAAATAGCAATGTAGTACAGCACAATTGACTTCGGCACCTTATATGCTCATTACATATTGTGTGTTTTGATGGCTGAATGGTAGCTCAGCTAAAATTAATAGCATAATTGGAACCTCCCCCCCCTTCCACCCCTTTAATTTTTACAACAAAAATGGTGTAAGAAGTTAGAGCCGACTGGCCAGTGGCCAGCGACACATGGCGGGGAGATGTGGCGACTGGATCCTGCTGCTGTGGAACGCCCGAGCACAAGTAAAGTTGTTACCTAGGGGTGAGCACAGCAGGGCTCTTGTGGAAGAAGGCGGTGGGAAAAGGGAGAGCGGAGGAAAATGTCTTTTTAGTGTCTCTCCTCCTACACCCTCCATTCTCCCCGTCTGGTGCCGGTCCCTAAATATTCCCCCGGCAATAAATAACAAAACAACACAAGAAAGGAGCGAGAAATTCCTGGGACGGAGATGTTGTTGCCTGTGAATTGAGAGATGGCCGTGCCCTTGCGCGCTCTCTCGACCAAGGAATTCTTTCAACTGTGGTCTCGGCGTGGCCCGTGGAGCCGCCTGGCAGCAGTCGTCGGCGGCACTGGCTCGTGACGTCACCGCCGCACAATGCCCGCCATTCACACATCCACCCACGTCATCCCGGCCAGCTCTTCCTTACCACTCACAGCACCTGGTTATCAGCACGAGTTAGTGTTCAGGAGATAATCTCAGTGATGCACGACTTGTATATGCAACTCCCCACCCCAATATGACAAGGTCACTTCAACTAAACTAGGATGATGTGTGTACAAGGGTGCTGAGTAGACGGTATTTCCTGGCCGTATTTCCTGAACAGTTTTATAGCGGCAACTCGGTACAGATCACTTGGTTGTTTGTGCACTTAATTCGTATGCTGCACTCTAGACGTCAGCACATTAGCTCGCCATTCGCTATTTATTACGTCTGGTTTTATATGCGTTCGGCGTAATTGTCTTGGTTGGAATTTGGCTTTAGTGTAATGTTAATGCATACATGTAAAATTATTAGTATCAGAAAATATATATATATATTATTGGTTTTTGGGAGTTACGTAAATGCGTTAAATCAGCCATTTTAAAAACTGTAACTAGTGAATTTTATGAAAGCTGTATATTTTTAACGTTTGTTGAAACACTAACATTTTAGCGCAATTTCACTGTCAATTTACGCCACTCGCGCTTCTCATTCTTATAGAACTCGTTACTCAGACACAGTTACTGCAGTTCGAGTTTTCCGACTTCAAAGGATAAGTTCAACAAGGAGCTCCAGTCGGACAGCACTGCACCATCAGCATATGACGTCACGGGTCAAGACCAATGAAATGCCACATCGACGATCAGGTTGTACAGATGGACCTTCACGTTGTGGCTGCAGGCTCCTTGGCATTTCGCACACCGAGAGCAATATATCCACGCCTGCTAAATGTAGGATCTCCACGTTGTTACGTTCATAACCTTACATCTCAACCGATGGCCTATAACTAATTTAAAACGTACATAGCATTTGCATCGTTATTGCATTAAATAGTATCAGGTTTAAGTAGACACTTGTGAAATTCTCTTCTGTATTTTTCTGTTGTGGTCATATTGCTCTCAGTGTGCGGTTTGTTACAGTTTGAGCCTATAAAGCATTGCCCGTTAAGTGGTTCTCAGTTAATTGTAACCTAGAAAAGTAGGCAAGTAAGTAATGCGAAAGTGTGTTTGTTTGTTTGTTTGTCCTTCTTTCACGTCGCAACGGAGCAACGGATCAACGTGATTTTTTTCATGAAGATAGCTGGAGGACCGGGAAGTGACATAGGCTACTTTTTATCCCGAAAAAATATCTCATTCACTTAGGAAATTATTTTTACTTAAAATAGCGCTCTGGGTACAATGCTTCGTCAATGTAAGTTGTTAGTGTGGGACGAAAGCACAATGTCACAAAAAAAAGCGATAAAGGCCCTAAACCGAACTCTACAGGATATACGAAACAATACAGACATTAAGGGAGGAATGGTTGTATTACTGGCTGGTGACTTCCGCCAAACTCTACCAGTGATTCAGAGGAGCAAACCTGTAGATGAAATCAAAGCCTGTCTCAATTCGTCAAGTTTGTAAGCAAATGTCAAGAAATTCAACTTGACGACAAATATGAGAGTGCACCTCTACAATGACGTTGATGCAGGACATTATTCTGAAACACTATTACAAATTGGAGATGGGCGGTTAGAAACAGATGCCGAGGGCTGTGTGTCACTAACGGGGGATTTTAGTAATTTGGTGCAGAGTGATACGGAACTGATTGCTAGCATTTACCCAGATCTACAAAGAAGTATAAATGACGACCAGTGGCTATGTAAAAGAGCGATTCTAGCACCAAACAATGACATCGTTAGTGCTCTGTTCTGTGTTTATGATCAGTGTCTGTCTGCTAACAAATACCGTTATTTCTCCCTATACGTTTGTTACTGTAACCACGCGAGCGAAGCCGCGGGTAAACAGCAGTGTTCTCCCGCGCAGTGAGGTAGAGTAGTGAACACTAAGGGCGCACTCTGTCGACCTCGGGCTGCTTATTCGAGCGACTGTGAGTCCTTGTGACCTCTATGGCCGCGTGCATCGTCGTGTGTAGTCCAGTCACAGTGGGACATTAATCCACGTACTAACTTCTGTGACAATTCAGTAAGCAAAACTTCAAGTACATATATAGTACTGGGCTCGCTGACTGACCGGCAACCCAGCTGCCAGCCACACAGGGGGAGAAACTTGCACATATGGCCGTAACATTAAAAGTATGTAAATTTTACACTCGTCGAAAAGGAGTTCATTAAAATCAGGTTTGTTATGCGCATAGGATTACAGTACTCATAAAATAGAAACAGTTCTAACATTTTCACAGTGAACACACACTCGACGCGCGAATAAAGAATTATTATTGCCCGTGATCATTTTGAACGTAAGCACAGTGAAGTATACACAATGGACACGATAGATCCTCAGCCGGCCTTTATTAGTATGCGGACTTGTGTGAAGTATGCATTTCTATTGCAGTTTCTTGCTATTTCTGGTTTTGAGATTGGTTTGTGGACGAAAACATTTTAATCAAAAAATTATATTTATTTGGTCATTATACGGATACGGAGTCTCGCGCATGCGCGGTGATGTGTGACGTCACAGGGTCACGTGCACCAATCAGCATTTGCATGTCCACGGACAGTCAACTGTACAGAAGGCCCGGGGGCCATAACGCATATCTTATCTGTATTCAAGTTTCCTCATATAAATACAGATTTTTCCTGTAACTGTGCACGGACAACTAAAAGTTGAGTAAGGTTTTGCTTAGTAAATTATTACAGTAGATATTTTGTGAGTTATTGCCCCGCACGTTACTCTGCGAGTAATATTCCCTTTCTGGTTGTCCCAAAAAAACACTCTGAGTAAATATTTTACCCACTCTCGGCACTGTCCCAAAACTGCAGAGTAATTACTCGGTGGCATCTTGCCCAAGTAAAACTTTTACATGCACTATTACATCGAGTAACGAAGGGTAAACTGAAAATGGCTTGAAGTTTAGTAGAATTAAACAAACTGAAAGGAAATGTGGACATTCTAGTTACAGACACTCACAGTAAAAATTAAAAATGACGAGGGTTTATATTAGTTTTTTTTTTAAGTTAACTTTTATAAATTTTTAGACGTAATGTTTATGATTAATTTCTTGCAAGTGAAACTGTTTATGTAAATATATTGAAAAATAAATTATTTGGGGAAAGGGACAAATATATTTTGAAACTGATATTGGTTAGATAATGAGTACATATTTGTAAACACGGATCACTATTCACATCATGCTCGTCCCGAAACCACTCGCTTTCCTCAGCTGTTACTCTGAGCTGCTTTACTCTGCCGGCGGAGTACCGTTTTGGAAGGCTGGCCAGTAGAGTGGAGGGTGCATTTAGCAGGCAGAGGTGGTGATGAAGCGTGGAGGGTTGTGAAGCACGGGGATGAAGGAGCAGGACTGGTGGGCTGGCCTGCCCTCCTCGCTTTGTTGGCAGATGTTCTGGCTCTCTCTCTCTCTCTCGCCTGGACGACCAAGGAAGCCGTGGAGAATGCCCTCGACAGCTCACTCGGGTTGTTGGCCTGGATGAAGTCCCGCGGGAACTCTAAGTACAAGGCAGGAGACCCGGCGCATCACACACGCTTGTTCCCTTCCACCAGAGTCCCTTTACAAATATTCTCGTCTGACATGTCGGAGTGACAGCTCAAGAGACTCGCCTCAAACTGACGTCGGTCTTCGCCGAGTCAACGCCGTAGTGTTGTTCTTCATTTTCTGTTTCCTTTCATTAGATATGCCATTCTTAGGGCCTGCATTACGACCTCCTGATAAAGTTCTCAATATAACTTATCAGCTAGATAGCCCAAGAACGTGTATTACGACCTGCTGATATTGCCTATTCAGCTGACAATGCGCCGAATAAACTATCAGGCACTTCGACCAACTTATAGCTTCCTATCAGCATGTCAAACAGTATGAGAAATAGTAATGTTATTGACAGTGATTCCGATGATGAATTAAGAGTTCCTGGTAATATTAGTACTGTTCTGCATTATATCATTAATCTTTATTTAGGCATTCTTCTATGAAATAGAAGGCATTATTAAAAAAGTGTTAAACTGCAGTACTGTGTGTCGCTTTTATTTTTTAACAAGTGTGTGTGGCGGTGAAATTCTTGTCACGTGCTATGATAACATTCGTTTCATTGCCATGGGTGTATTTTGTAATATACATTTTTATGTGTACAATAAAGTCACATTAATATCTCATATTCTCGTATTTGTGTACTTATAGACTTTTCATTACAATGTGGTAAAACACTGTTAAGAATTTTTTGAAGTGAGAGAATAATTGCAACGGATATATTATACATTTATAATATGTTTTGTTAGTAATTTTCATGGTTATTGTGCAGAAATATTTAACACAACTTCTCAAAAGGCTTTTCTTGCATTTCCTGCAGGTAACATTCATTCATTTTACGAAATAACAGTAATTGCCATTAGATTTTGAGGTTCTGAAATGTTTGTGTTAAAATAACACCTTCAAATGGTAGAAAAAAATAAAAGGTTGTTAACAAAACTTTCTCTCTGAAAACACGTACACAACCACACCAAATATTATTTTTTGGCATCATATTACAGTTTACGTAATCACGTCGTCTACAGTGGTGTGAAGGCAAACAATCGACAAGTTATCTGCTATTGTCGACAAATTTAGGTCGTGCAGTGTAATAATTGAAGTCAACATGACGAGTAGTGAAAGGAACTGCATCAGAAACAACATGGATTTTTACTGTGCTTAGATCAGCATTGACACTCAGCATCCTTATAGAAAACACTCATATGTTAAATTTCCTGCAAGTCTGCAGTAGGTACTACTGATCTGTTCATTTGTAATTTCCATAGCTGAGTTTACCACTTATCAATAATTACATTACATTACAGGTTATATTAGCCAACCATAACATCAACACACAGAACAATAATAACAACACTCAATCAGTTTCACTACACTAAAGAACGTAATTTTTACTGAAATTTGCACTGCAAGAGACGATTTCATTACCAACCTTCGACGAACCACACTAGGAATTCTTGGCACTTCCTGATAACTACCTGATGGCGGTTACTACCAGGTGGTCGTAATACACAACAGAGGCTGATATACCCTGCAAGGCTTATCAGGTCGATTGTTATCGACTACTGTTATCGAGACTATTACTATTTTTACACCATAATAACCTACGTCCGAAATCTTTATTAAATAATTTACATTTATTTTCGTGGTGAAATAAACGCTTGTAGCGGTTTACTTGAATTAATCATGCCACATAATTCCAGTACGAGCATCAATAACGCTGGTAAAGATATAATTACATAATTACAATGATATTACACAAAAACACACGGAAATATTTAAATTTTAAAAATATAGACTTCATCGACTGAGTCAAGCTTGACGGTGGGGACCGTTCTTCTATTGTTAATAGCCGGCCAACTTCGGAATGTGTGTGCGCAGACGCTGCAGTGGTACAACGCCTAGCGCGCAGGACGTACTGCGTGTAGGCCATTCACGGTAAAGTGAGCACTTTCGAAAGCCCTCTCATTCGGAATAATAGTCCATAAATATATTTAATTTGAGCATTAGGCTTTAACTTCCAAGTGCGGTCGAATATACACACTTACATGGCAATATCTACATAAAAAGNACACACTTACATGGCAATATCTACTTAAAACGGTGGTTAAAGGATAAGAAAAAAACGTGTAAAAGGAAAAAGTAACTAGGGCCTCAAAATTGCTCACTTACCGTGAGCAGCCTATACATGCGTGTATTGTACTGTCCGCGCCAGACGTCGTGGCGCTTGAGCTCCGTAGTCCTACAGCAATGGGACTAGGCACGGCCAGACGACGTAGCAGGCGGAATTAGTAACGGCGCGGTTGTCTATACTCTTAACTGAAAACATTTTCAAATGTTCCCATTGGATGGTATCTCACTAAAACCTGGTGCAGTTCACATTTACACTGATCACTTTGAACAAAGCTATCCACATGTTAGCAGATATTCTGTGTTACAGTTTTCGCGTTGAAATCTCAGTTTGCCATCATTCTGGTATTTAAAACGAAGCATGCGGCGTAAATGCACGACCAAAAACTAGACTCTGCGAATTTTTTTCATTATTTTTGGTTATCATAAAATATTACAAATATTTTATTAGAGTTATTTGAAATGTCTGATAGAGGAGAGTTACTGAAGGAAAGATTGTACACTAGTTCAGCGCTTTGCGCATAGAGACTATGATGCATGCTATTATGTACCACAGACACACAAAGTACATCTTAGTAAGCGACATGATTAACGTTCACTTTCATATTTAAAGTGTTATTTCTTATTTATGCCATGCGGTTGTAATAGCACATTACACGATGAAACAAAGTATCTTATGCATATTAATATTAGCGCTGTGTTTTACTCGACTTTTTCTCCCCAGGGGTAGTTTACCCTTGGTTTGGGCGCTGTTTGCGCTGTTTCGCCGTCCCCGGGACAATCCAGAGTAGTTGGCTTCTCTATCAATTGCTTTGTTGTCGGTGTGTGTGAACACTTGTGTTTAGCTTCCCGGTCACAACGCCTACTCGTGTTCTACTGCATTCCTTTCACTGCTACGTTAACTTCCTCGACGTTCACTGGCGTCCATCGTGAACTAATGTTGCCGTTGCAGAACTGAAGCTGGCTGTTTGTGACTGGTGGCAGTCCGTGTGCGATTCCCTGCAGGAANAATGTTGCCGTTGCAGAACTGAAGCTGGCTGTTTGTGACTGGTGGCAGTCCGTGTGCGATTCCCTGCAGGAACTACTCGTGTTACCTACGCGTCTGGGACAGTATCACCACCGCCGAGAAGCTTTGTGCGCTTGTGCCAGCATCAAACGTTCATGAATCCTGACGATAACCAAGTTGTATGCATAAATAGGCTGGCCACCCCTGCTATTTCCATTAGTTGTTAATGAGAGCGTGCTCTCAGGTTGACGATCCCAATAACAAAGAACAGTGTTCGGAGAACTGTAATTAAATTTCACTTCATTTCCAAGGTTTCGCAAAAAAAAAAAATGCCGTTTAAAAACTTAATATTTAAGAACTCGTATGTCCATATATATATATTCAGTTTAGGTTGGTACTGCGCCACACACTCCCAACTTGAATCTGCCAAAGGAATCACCTCACGAAGTTTGTCGGTCGAACTCAGAATCGGTTGTCTCGTCACTAACATTGCGTATATCGTAGCAATCGATATTATTTTCGTGCTAAAGTGTTGTTTTAGGGTTTCTTTAGTACTGCAAATATATTTATAGTAAATTTTAATTTTAGAATTTTAAATTTATGTATTTTTAATAATTAAAGAAATTTTTAAATAGTTATACATACAGTTGAAGGAACTAATGTTCAGTCGTGCGTCATACAGCTGATAGGTATGGGGNATAGTTATACATACAGTTGAAGGAACTAATGTTCAGTCGTGCGTCATACAGCTGATAGGTATGGGGCCGCGGTGCCTGAGAGGTTAGACTGCTCACCTCCCACCAAGGCGAACCGGGTTCAATCCCCGGCCGGGTCACTCTCGGATTTTCGCAAGTGGGAATCGTGCCGGACAATGCCTCTGGTCAGAGCGTTTTCTCGGGGATATCCCGTTTCCTCCGCCCTTGAATTCCGGCGCTACTCCACTCTCGTCTCATTTCAACCCTCGTCGGCTCCCAAGACCTCGTTGTTAAAAGCCGCCCTAGCCTTAGTAATGGTGGTGGGTGTGTGGCGACGTGGACAGGAGCCTCCGTGGCCGGGGGCGGGCGGCGGCGTCCTCAAAGCGAGCAGCAGGAGCAGGACACCGTGGCAGGACATCAATCACGCAGGCACAGCAGCGACGCCAACACGGCCCTCGTCGCCGCACAGCCCGCTTCCTGGAAGTGCGGCTGAGGATGGCGATTCGTCGCTGTCAGTGAGCGAGGTCCTGGCAAGAGCCTCTATTCAGGTCGCTGATGTCCTTCGAGGACCCCTGGCGCTGCCTTCTCGTCCTTCCCTGGCTCTCTTCTGCTCAAGGCAGCCTCTGCTACCTTCACACGCTTCCTTCAGAAACTCTCCCACATTCTCCAGTCATGCCCGCTTATCACCACTTTACTTTCTCAGGTGTGGTGGTCTATGTATTGGACTATTGGGTGATGGGGTCCCGCTTGACTGCATCGTTTCTCTCCTTTCTTGGCGGAGAAGCGCGGGAGCTATAAGGGCGACACTGACACGCGATACAAGTGCACCATCGCCGCTACGCGCAGGGATCTGAACTGGCGTGCAGTGTTCTCGTAGTGCTGCGTCTACCTATGGCACTTTCAGCGGTGACCCTGTCGTTTCACTGATGTAAAGTCTGTAGCAAAATTCAATAAAGGCTCCTATAGGCCATTCATGGTAAAGTGGACACTTTTGGAACCCTTTCATATGGAATAATAGTCTATACATATATTGAATTGTGGCCTTAGACATTGTCTTTCGAGTCCGGTGAAATATATTCACTGTGTATTACTTACATGGCAGCATTTATTTTAAAAAGTGTTTGGAGGATAAAAAATGTTTGATAGGAAAAAAGATACTAGGGTCTCAGAGCTGCCCACTTTACCGTGAACAGCCTATATATAATATCGTAGTTCGGCTAGTGTGTGTTAAGATACGGCAGTCTGGAAAAGCAGATTTTAACTATATTGAAGGGCTCCAAATAATATTTACAGAATGCGTGGTAACTTCAAGGTAACATTTCGTCTTCGTCTGGGGTGTGTCTTTTCGTAGTTAAACATACTGGGATCCAGTTTAGCAGTGTCTTCCAATAACACACTGCAACGTAGTTCAAACGCCAGGCAGAAGGAACACTTGAAGATCTACAACCTACTTACAGGCAGAAAATGTCATCGAATAATGCAAGTCCCTATCATGTGCGAAACATCACTGGTTGTTGAGACTTCCCTCTGCGTATTCGTGTAGGTAACATCTGGTACATCACAGTTTTATTACAACCGACATATGACAAGAGCGCTGTAGTCTATTAGCGATCACTTCACACTTTCTGAATCATGCCGATGAAAAATCACCCAATTTATGGCGCGTTTGATTGTTTCCCAAATATGTCACGTATCGCAAGCGTTTTGATTATTTATCATCCTCTTTGTTCATACGTTTAACTGTTTTAAACAAGAGTGAACATGAGAATTAATATGCATAACCAACTAACTTATTCCTAAGTTTTAAACTTATTTGAAAGTTATTGATAAACTGAAAAGTGCATAATAATAATAAATTTTGTTTAACTACTAATGAAATAGTGAATGAATATGTGAATAAAAATAAATTATGGACAAAAACAGTTAACTAAAAAGTAGAACAACATACGATAAACAACGTGCGTAACAGTACAAAGTTAGCTGTGTTTATGAAATCATTGCCAACTTTTGATTATGTGTTTACCGACCCTTCTCCTAAATGCCGAGAGCGTTGCCGAGTTGCTATTCTCTAGGGGTAGCTTACTCCATTCTTGTGATATGATGAACGAGTTTGAGTGGAGCTATGTCTTGTGAATGGGAATACTCAGTTGAACATCGGACCTTGAGCAAGTTTTGATATGCGATTATCGTACATTGGTAGTAGCCGGTCACTCAGGTAGTTCGTACCAGATTTATTTACGATTTTACAAACCAGCGATTTGCGGTTCAGTAATCGTCTCTCATGAAGGCGCTGCCAGTTAAACTGGTTGTAACAACCAGAAAAATTATCGCGAGACTTTAGATTAAAGATAGTTCGTGTACATATGCTTTGTGTTCTCTGTAATTTAGACGCTAAGTTATAGGTTAAATTACTGTATACAGCAACACAATAGTCTATAAGAGGAAATACAAGCGACTGAACCAGTGACACTGTCGCTTGTGTGGGAAGAAACTTTCTGTGCCTGCGAATGCCGTGGAGTAGAGAAACAGACTTCTTGCATGTACTGACAACCTGCTCGGACCAAGACAAGGCATTGTTTATGATAACACCCAAGTCCTTCACCCGTTTACTAAAACGTACAGGGATACCATCCGAGGATACTTCCAGAATCAAAGAATAATTCAGGGTTCTTAATACATTTCGCGTCCCCATGATAATACATTGTGATTTAGCTGACTTCACTTTGAGACGATTGCGGGTATGCCATGAGTGTACTGAAGATCAGAGTTTATATCATTAATCGCATTGGCCAACAGGTGCGAGGGAGTTGACACGTAAATGCTGTGGTAACTTGCTTGACGAACACATTATCACCCTTAGCAACATTTGTATCGAAAGAACCTACATTCCGAAAAAACAGGTCTTGATAAATACCGCTTCTTATAGCACCGTGCTCACCCCATGGCGTTGTGAAAACTAATAAAATTTCACAAGTTTTTATATACGCACTGCTTCCGAACGCGGTTTTCCTACTACTGCCGGCAAATCATTGCTGAAGAGAGAGAACAGAGGCGCCAGTACTCAGCCGTGTGGCGCCCCGGCATTGACGTATTGCCACGAGGACCCACTACCGTTAGTCAAAACACACTGCTGGTGGTCAGGATCGTAGCCAGTGTGTTGCACTATTAGAAAAACCAAACTAAGACCTGGGCTTATTCAAAAGAATGCTGTGTGTAACTGTGTTAAATGCTTTTCTGAAATCTAACAGAACAAAACTACAACCGTAACATGCATGCCATCCATTGCTAAATTAATGGCATGCGTAATGTTTATTGTGGCTGTGCATGTGCTATGGTTGTTACGACACCCTAATTAGTAGTTATCAAGAAAGGAGTTTCTGTGGATGTAATTAGAGATTTGTCTGCGTACGATGGATTCCAAAGCGTTAGATGAAGCAGGTAGAATGCAAATGGGACGTAAGTCGCCTAGCTGTGTGCATCTATGCACGTGTCAAGTAGTTTTATTACTGCGAATTGCCAAGCACTAGGAAAAGCATTGGTTCGCAATTAAAGATTATATCTGTCCATTACAGCAGGAATTACAAACCGAACAAGTTTGCGAACGAACCTGATGCCAACGCCATCTGCCCCTTCAGCTCTGGACTCGGTACGTTTTGTAGACTTGTATACTTCAACAAGATTAACGTTAGTGAAAGAAAAAATACTGCGATTAGTAATCCTCTTCGACACCCCAGTGTCGCTATCTGGATTCCCATCTTTTATATCGGGATTTGGATAANTGGATTCCCATCTTTTATATCGGGATTTGGATAAGAGAAGTGGGAATTAAAAATCCTCTGCTGAATGGGTTATCTGAATATTTTCCCTTTTCTCTTTGCTAAAATCTAAACCGTGGAGCTTAATAATTCTTTTAACATAAAGGTTAACACCATCTCTGTTAAACTTAACTTTTACAAACTGTATATTTTAGCTATAACTTTTAATACTTAATTAATAATTAATATGAATAAAACAGGGAGTATATAAGTGTGTTGTTAATGCCTAGCAAGAAATAGTTCTTATGCAATGTATTATTAAACTGAGTGCGCACGACTGCGGTGCGTTCTCTCTTTGATGTCATTTTCTAGACTCAATTATCCTTTTTTTACATGAGGCGGAGGATTATCCTGAGT
>NQII01010972.1:16508-39079 GCA_002778355.1 Clitarchus hookeri
AAACAGAAATAAGATAAGTTATTAGCACTATAAAGGTATTGCTAAACAGAGGGTAGTACCAACGGAAATTTTCGCCGTGTCCTGTCTGTCTGTAATTGAATCAGCACATGCTAGAAGGCCTCATTCATTTTCTACTAACTTTTGAGACAATCAAGAAAATTGTAATATGTGTTTTTCTTGTGAAATCGTGGTCACCACTTTTTGAAGTTCAGCATATATGTTGCAGTGATTTCAGTCTATGAAATTCAGAGAGCGTATCACAAACTCTGTCAGCTCATGTACCACATATAACCTACCATGCTTTTTCAGTTTTCTCTTTAATATCCCTGTCACAAGGATGAAAAGAGTGTCTTCTCACAGGAAAATAATGTTCAATTGTACTGAATTGCTAAGAGTCAGTCGAGGCCAGTAACAGACTTGCGAGAACGTGATTTTTTGTTCTGCCCTGCGCAGTTACCTGTATACAAATGTAACTGTGTAAAGTGGGGAGGAACATGCCGAAGGAACTCGTAGAGGACGAAACAAACTTCATTCGGTCCTTGTTTTCCATTCGTAGATGTAGCATGCTGTGATAAAATGTTTACATGGGCGCTGCTTTAAAATAAGCGCCTGGCTCTCTTAAAACATACAATATCATTTATATGGCCTGCCACAGTCACAGTATTACTTGTTTTCCAAATTTGGAAAGAATTGGTTATTTGTTTCCCGGATTATGAAAAAACTTTACTTATCCGTGTGACACTATCTTACAAAATGTGGGACAAAACAGGCTCTAAGAAGATACATTTAATGTTTGGAATAGATATTGCCAAAATATAAAATTAAGTAGAATTTCGTTACATGATTTCATAGATATAGCGCAGTTTACACCACCCGCTGCAGTGAAAATTGTTTGCCAAATTTGTTAGTTATCTGTCAATTGTTTCCATAGATATTACATATAAATTATATTTTTTCATGAGGCATCATTACAAAATGGAGGACAAAAGATGCTCCGTGTGAACGCATTAAATAGTTGTAATTTATACTACCAGCATACAAAGTTAAGTCGAAATTCATTATACAGTTTCGACTATAAAGTATAATGTAACTCACACATACGATGTTAGGTGTGACACAACGATATAACGCAACACAATGATAGAATGTATAATGTGAGAGAGAAAGGGGATTAGTATAATTCTATGTGTAGGGGCGTGACGTTGCAACAGCTGTAGTACGTGTAACGATACGTACGGTACGTGTAACGGTTAAGTGTACCATTTGTACGCACAGTAAGACTGTAGTCTGGTAGAAAAAATAATATGTGGGCAGGACAAAAAGCATACACAAACAGGAACATTAGGAGAAATCTTGCTGCAAATACTTAATAACAACAATGGGCGACTGTGTTAAAAAATATTCGGAAGTTTAACAGTGCTTAGAATTACTTGACTTCTACCAGAAAAATAAACTACTTTAACCAGATGGCATTACACATTAGCAAATTATTTGTGTCTCCGAAAACACTGACAATATAATTGAAAAATTATGCTGTCGTGATGGTTAAGAATTAGTACTTAGAATGTTCCAATCACGCCAAAAATCTTTAATCATTCTTCCAAAAAATATTTACTTGAAATAAAACTTGAGCAATTAACTAGAGGCAGAGCAAGGATTCAGTTCCGGTTTGGTGTGGTAAATGTCGGAAAATGTCGTGTACGTAAGAAAACATCATGGCGACGTGAAGAATGTTCTAGAAGGTTTATTAGCCGTGTAGTGTAAAAAATGGTATTTGGAGATGTCTTAGCTGAAATTAGTGGTCAAAACATAGAATATTGAATGTCTTGAAGTGGCCGATGATCAAGTACGACGACGGGGCATCTCTGCGGATGCGCATCAGCCCTAGGTGACGTCTTACTTATATGTAATCGCGCGGCTTACGGTGCTAGCACACAGTTCAATGGCACCTAAACGGATGTTGCACGAGTTCTAGCCAATCTCTCTGAAAGTAACACAGGCCTACTTCTTACTTGAAATACTTGGCGTCGTCGTCACTATTAGCCTCCCTGCAACAAAACGGTTATTTACTGGCGCATTCTATATACTAAATTAAAATATTTATATGGCTGCAACTTTGAAAATAAGTGTCAGACTCACATAAAACATGCCCATTGCAGGACCAAAACAGGCCCATGTGGCCTTTCATAGCACCTTTTTTTTATATAATTAGGCAGGATTTGTTAATTGTTTCCCGAGATATGAGAAAACTTAATTTATTCATGTAGCAATATACTAGAAAAAGGATGGCCAAAAGAGGTTCTATGTAGAATCATATAATTGTTGTATAATAAACTACCAGCATATAAAGTTAATTTGAAAATTTGTAAATGAGTATCTAGTCGCCTTAAAAAAATGTAAATGTACGTAGCCTACTAGAGTACTTCTTGTTTGCCAAATTGGATAGAAATCGGTTCCGAGATATGACAAAACTTGATTATTTCGTGTGCCACTACATTTAAAAATGGTGGAAGAAAGAGGCTCCGGGAGGTGGTAACTGATGATTGTTATCAATCAATACTCCTAGCATAAGAAGTTAATTTGAAATTTGTTACGTAGTTTCGCAAATAAAGCATATAAATTTAAATGTTTACATGCGTGCCATTTTGAAAACAAGTGTATGACCCACTAAAATATGTCAGTTTATATGACCTAGTGCAGTATTACTTAATAGCCAAATTTTGCTAAAATTGAATTTTACCCAAGATATGACATAAAAACAATATTCCTCATGTGTCAATATCTTGCAGAATGGTGGAGAAAAGAGGCTATGCATTGACTGATTTGATACTCGTAATAGATATTTTCGGCATACCACATTGGGTCAAAATTCTTCAAAGATTAGGGTAGATATAGTAAATCAACACGAAAATTTTATATGACCAACATTTTAATTAAGTGCTTTATACATTAAAATTGACATGGCATACGCTAATATTTCTTTTATGCCAAATTTAACAGGAATCAGTTCAGTTGTCCCCGATATATAATGTGAAAGATTATTATTTTCATAAAGCACTATCTTCCAAAATGGCATACCAATACATTATTGTTTCCTAAATTCAATGGCTACAGCATTCACTATCAACAAACAAAAAAAATTTGATTTAAGTCTGTTTCCGGTTATATAATGTAGTGCCCTTAATATTAACATTTGCCTGCCATTATCAAAATAAGTATTCGGTCTGATCGAAAACTACAAAAATTAGATGTACTTGCTAAATACTATATGTGGACCGAGAAAGGTGAAATTTGGTCATGAGTTCAAAAGTTTTTAGAGGGGGGCGTACATTCCAGACAGCCATTCAGGTGATTGCATTGATTATTGAGCCTACTCTCCAAAGGAATAATAAGATATTTTAATGTTTACACAAATACAAAACACTATATATATATATATATATATATATATATATATATATATGTGGCATATTTAGGAAACAACCAGGCATGTAATATGTGGGGTAATTTTTTTAATGTATGATTCAATAAGTGTGAAGAAACCGCGAATAGACTTTGAAAAATCACCCAATGTACAATGTGTGTCGTTGTTTCCTTAATGTGACGTACGACAAACGTTTGATAATCGTGTTAGCATAAAACGGCGTTATTAATGGTTAAATATAAGTAGTAACTAGCGTGAGCAGGCAGTTTAGGTGGTGCAGGCGATAAGTGCACGCTATGCGACAAGCAGAAAGGGAGGAGGCGGCTGTGGAGGATGTGCGCGTGCATGGTGACGCGGGCCCACAAGAAGTGCCTCGAGGAGTGGTTGAAGAGGACGGGCGTGACGGTGTGCAGCCACTGTGGCTACCGCTACGCGCTGCACTCCACCCCCAACCACATCCTCGGCGTCACCATCTGGACCTGGCTGCGCAACCACCCTAACCTGCCCGAGGTATCGACGTCGTTCCTACTTTCCTCCCTATCACAAGCGTTTTATGTTTCTGATTACATAAAAATACCTTCATTTTGGTTAAATTTAACTTTAACTTGTATTTTATCCATTAATAATAATATTTTATTTATTGATAGTATGAATAAAAGCAGTGACAAAATATGCACATATGAATAGTATTATGGAAAGTATGATTGCGCTTAGTGCGCACGAGTGCAGTGCGTTGTCCACTAGGTGTAAACCCCTAAGCCTTAGTAAAGCTTTGTTTGCACGAGGCGGAGAAATATCCTAAAAGTAGAACTTAAGCAAGGCTTTAAAAAAGTTGTAAGAAACCATGAATGGTCTATAGCAGCATAACGAATTGCAAATACTCTCAATATAGTGTTGAGCCTGGGAATGAGGCAATATTTGATGCATCTTATTTCCGCATTTAAAGTCCGGAAAGTTTTCTACCTATTACCCTCATGATTGACGCACGTTTACTACATGAAATGGCGCTAAGTTTGTCGCTGTAAAATCATAGGGACTAAATCGTGTTCTGCAGGTTGCAATAACCATTTGCGTGCACAGTTATACCACATATGGACTAACAAACATCGTAAACAGACACCACAGACAAATTAGCCAGTTGGCCGTGGCTGTGAAATTCGCTCACTTGAGCAGTGTGCTGTGTAGGTAAGATCAAAATCTGTTTCCACATTATGCGCAAGATTAAAATTTGAGCTAAGCGCTGACAAAAAAAAAAACAACGTGCTCATCCCAGCACTTTATTAGGGTGCGTGCTCATTTTACGAACTCGTCGGGAAAATAAATGGAGAAAAACCTCTGGGTTGGCAACAAATGAAACTTAGCGAACGTACATAGCAATCAAGATATCCGTACACATATCTACGGAAAGCTCTAGTGATGATCCTCGCACTTCCTAGCCTCACAGGCTCTACTGCCTCTAGTAGCTCCAGGGAATTCATTGCCTATGTGTGGCAATGCTAGATAACCTGAGTAGTGTATATATGAAGCTACTGGCACATTGTATTTAAAATGGGAAAATGAAGCTCATTAGGCTCGTTTGCTGAGGCTCGCTTCTTCGACGAACTTGGGGAACATACTTCGGCTTTTCCCGGGATTGCTAGGTGGCCCGAAGGAACTCAGCTGTTACCCTCACTAACCAGCGCATCAAGCATATACGCATGTTTCTAGGGAGCCGATGGCCATATTACTTTTATAGACAAAGGTATGCCTAATCGAATATATGTATTTACTATCCAATACAAGAAAACATTTTTATCTGGCAGAGCACTTACATATAAAATGTGTCGGGTTTTGTTTTTTTGCTAACCATAATAAAATATATGCTAGATCAATAATTTTTTCAAAAACCTTAATGCAACTGCAAGGTAAGTGACTCTTAAAACGTCACCAAGTTCTCCAATTCGAGTAATAAGCATGGCTGAAGTCTCACATCGAGCTCAACACTGCGAAGCGACAGGTTTCCACCAACGACTTCGAGAAGGAATTCTTTAAATTAGCTAATAATGCAACATTCGTGAAATTTATGAGGAACAGCAGAAAACTTAAAGAACTGGTAGCCATGCCAACAATCCTTGACCGATAAATTCACGATTAATCTCATTCCTCGATTCGTTTGCAGCGTGGACCCACACTTTTTGGCAAATTTGCTGTGCTAAACTTGTCGAAAACACTGACGTACCGATTCCACTATGATGTGAGGAAGGCTTGTATAGAGAAGACCTGGAGCTCCTATATATGGATGCAGACTCCTTTCTGTTCGAGATTCGAACCTCGGACTTCTACAACGACATGATCACAGACACTCAGTTCTTCGCCGAGTTTGATACAAGCACCTACCCTGCCATGCACCCCTGCTACTAGGAAAAAACAAGAGAGTAGTTGTGGTAAATTCAAAGACGAATGTGGCGGGGACATCGTGACAGATTCGTAGGCCTCCTAGCAAAAATATAATTCTACAATAACAATCGCAAGGAAGCTGAAAAAGCTAAGGGAATTCAGAAGTTTGCAGTACAAGGCAAAACATAACTTTTCAAATTACATAGATGCATTAGAAGAACTGAAAGCAGTGCATGTTAAAATGAGTGCACCAACATTCTCTTTATAGAGAGAGAATAAATAAATTGGCTTTGTGTTGCTCCGATGAAAAACGAATCGTATGCGGAGATGGTATACATACATTGCCTTATTGCTTCATAGAGTAGGATGTTTTAATGCTGTAGATATGAAACTCCAGACTTGATAGTGTATACAGGGTGATTCTAAAATCATGGGACAAACATTGAGGGGTGGTAGAGCTAACTAAAACAAACAATTATTGTATAGCAATATATGGGCGGGAGTGACGCGTTGAGGCGTTGAGGGCGTGGTGGGCCAGTCCGATGGCCACCACGATCGTCCGATTTATTGAGTCTCAATTTTTTCCTTTGGAGGCATTTGAAAGCCCTTATTTACTATACTCCAGTTGATTCCAATGAAGACCTGGTCGCTCGACTATCCTGTGCGGTTGCACGCGTGCGTGAAATACCCGGCGTATTTGAATCTGTTCGCCAATTACTCCATCGACGCTACCAAGCTTGCATTACTGTCGGTGGTAGCAATTTTGTGCAATTATTATAAACATTGCTGTAAAAAGGCAATTAGCGGCGACTTTGTAAATAAGCAATGTGTTGCATTTCATGTGTTATTTTTGTGTTTGTGCCTCAACGCGTCACTCCCACCCATATATTCCTATACAATAATTGTTTGTTTTAGTGAGCTCTACCACCCCTCAATGTTTGTCCCATGATTTTTGAATCATCCTGTATAAAGATGTAATGGACATCAGTAGCATGCGTCTCCCCTAGCCATTTAGATTTAAAACTTTGTTTTGAAAGTGCGCTCTATCCCCCAGTTTTTTTAATATGTAAGTGCATATGAAGGATTATGATTGGCTGAGACGAATATGGACCCAAGACCTACTCCTTCGCAAGATCGCCAGGAAACTGCGGCAACACTTCGGCTACACTGCTAGTCGACATGAGATGAGAGTTAGTAAAGCATCACCCACGTGGAATTTTTTTGCTGCAGTAACTGTTCTGCACAGCATTATTGCTGCTATACTTCGGAAAAAACAAATCACATCAGCTCCTGCAAGGGCAATTTTCTTTCTCCTACTAGAAAACACCATGTGTTAGAACCGATACTTCCTTCAACGATCCTGGGTACTGGTTTAAAGACGATGGCAGGGACTACAGTCGTTGCAAGCAGCAATCATTTCTGATGTATGGAATATGTGAAAAATATATATATATATATATTTAGGTTATATAGTTTAAGTTTTTTTTATTTTATATCACGTTGTTTACTTCTCCCAGCAATACTCCATGTAATGTTTAAAGTACTCGACTAAGAAACTTTTTTTTTTTTACCTTCTGCGAGTCCATAGCTGTCAAAACAGATAGTACTGAAATAAAATTAAGAAGGCGTAAATTGGTCTTTTACTCGACGTATTGGTCTAGCAGTCAACATTTACGATCCCACGCAAGACCACAGATTTTAAACCTGCTTTGATGCTGTTGTTAGACCACTTACCTTCTACCATGACAAACCAGGTTCGATGCCAAGTAGGTCACTTTCGATTTTTTTTCATTTGTGAGAAAAATCTGTTCATGTAGCTGTTGACTACTAGGTATAGTTACGATAATTAATTTTTCTCTGTCATATTATATCGACACAGCTCCTTCGACACTCCGTCTCACAACTCACTGGTGCTCACTGTTACGCACAGTCCAAACCTCTACTTTAATATAGCAGTGGCACATAACACTCCAAACTACCCTTTTATGGGGGAATAATTTTTTTTATCTAAACAGTTAAATTTTGTTTGCGGATCATCGTCTCTTATATACTACAATAATAAAAAAGGAAATGTTATATAGAATTTTTTTTATTTTAACACTACAGTATTTTTTTTGTAATACCTGTGCTTATATTATACAAAAAATGCATGAGACTAGGGATTTTTTTTATTTGAACACCCCAGATTTTACGAGGTGTAACATCGTCCCATATATTATACCGATAAAATTATATTTTTAAGGAAATGCTTTGCCTACTCTCCGAGCAGGAACAGAATCTTACTGAACATACCCTAAAGAAAAGCAAGAAAGCAATAAATGTGCCATTAAAATATTTCGGGAAGAAGTTAAAGATAAATCACATTCAAGACATTAAGGCGATTATGATCCTGACGATGCAATGACAAAATAGGCATAAATCAACGTTGCCTTAATTATCCCTGTATTGATTATGCCCAGTCACATCCCATCACGTAGTGGAACGAATTTTGCACGTTTGAGGCCTAAAAGCGTGGGATCGCTAGGGGCGACCAAGGCATGCCCATGAAGTCTCTCATCGCCTCTTAGCACAAAGTACTGAAATGGTGTGTAGTCTTGCCGTCGATAACATGACTCTAGTAGACTTTCAGCGAAGACCCTACCATTTTATAATGTAATAATAATAATAAGGATTTGATGCACGTCCCTACCCCTTTTTTAAATATTTTGCATCGGAATAAGTATACTTAAAAATTACCGCGAAAACACCCGTTTGAGCAATTTTCATTATCACAAAACGCGCTGTAGAGAGAAACGGAGGAAATGAAAAACATATACAGACGCATTACATTTCTTAAATGCTATTCGTAAGCAAATCTTACTCAGACACGTTGGACTGTTTTTAAACATAATGTTTTCTGCTGGAGCTCTGCACACCATTCAGCGGCCTACCCAGGGGACTGATTCCAAACAAACTTCCACTAGACTTCCGAACAGTAGGTTCTTGATCAGAATGAATATCGAGGTGCACTCCAAATCTTGATAAAACATACACTACATGTGCATCAGCCACATTTCCAGCCTCTTAGTTGACCTCGACCCACTTTGTGAAGTAATTTTGTTCTACCAGAAGGTACCGATCCCCTATCTCAGTGACAAGTACTGGTCCGATAATGTCCACTGGCGTCCTCTCATATGTTGCGACCACAGCCAGAAGCACACTGCATGTCGCACACTAATTTCTCTCGGGCTTGTGTAGTCCCTTACTGAAGTATTCCAGTGACATTTCCTTTATATCCTGGATCTGAGGTAACACAGCCCCGATGCCTACATCACTATGCAAGAATTAATTCACCTTACCTACTCAGGAAGCTCATGGATGATTGATATCAGAATATCCATTAGTCTATTGAAAGCAAATTTGCACTCAGAGGTTTAATCACATTTATTTTGGCCTCAGTCAAATCATGCAGAGGCTTTGCAATCGCGACGAACCCGGGCACAAATTGACGGTAGTAGTACCTAGTACCAGTTGGCTGCAGCTACTTTATGAAACACATAGTCCAGGCACATCAGGTGCTCTTCAAATGTTCTTCCTCTGACTACGATGTCGTCTAGGTACACATGGGAAAATATCTAAGGGCAGGATCTCCATCTGTCATTCGAAGGTGGAAGGGGCATTGTATAGCCCAAAGGGCATAATCTCAAATTGCCTGGTTTTTTTCCCTTGAACACAAAGGCAGTTTTTTCATTGTTTTCTGGGGCCACCTCTCATTTCCTAGTACCCACTCTTTACGTACAAAGTAAAACACCATTTTGTATCATCTAGGCGTTTCAGTGTATTGTCTATCCTTGGGAGTGGATAAGAAACTTTCTTGGTAACGTTATTAAATTTATGGTAATCAACACAGAGTTTCATTGAGCCATATATGTTTTTAACAAGCACAATGGAAGATGACCATGGACCGACTGATGGCTCTATCACTTCTAACTTCTTCGTCTCGTTCAGAATCCCATCAACCACCTAACGTGAAGATAGTAGTACTCATCTTGGCTGTTGCTTTATTGGCCAGACATCGTCGATCTGATGAATTGTAATATTAGTTTTGCCAAGGTTATTTGGTACACAGGAGAAAGCTACCCGATTAACTTATAGTAATTCCAAGAGAGCCTTCTCTTGTCGCCAGTTGGGGTTTTCTCTCTATGTTTTTAGAAGTTCCCCCATAGTATCTCGTAAATGATATTCGGTATTTTGTGGCATCGAAGCTACACGGACATTTGAAAGTACCTGTGAGACCTGCTTGTAAACCCCTATCGTTGCCCTCTCCTCAAGATGGATAGTACCGTCACATAAACTAATCATTGTTTTCGGCAAACCGTTTGTGTTTGAAGAGCCTGAACTCCTTGCTAGAACGACACCGCCTATTAGAATACAACATTTCTGTGTTGGTTCGAATGCACCCAACCGCCTGAAAAAGTTTCCCTGGCATCTGCCTGAAATAAAAATTTCGCTAGAAGCAAGGGATACAGTCGACTAACTACACACTACTGGGCCGCTAATTGGTGAAGATAATTCTTGTCGCTATAATAGCGGAGAAATATAAGTTATTTTTTATGCTTATGTACTTGTGTGCCTGTCCTGTATTTTTGCATGTTTTGGGCTGTATGTGACCTTCAGGAAAAGTGTTGAACCTGAATGAAATATATGCTTTATCTTGATAAAATTATTGAAATTAAAGGCACCCACTATTTTGCAACGTTTAAACTTGTTTACTAAAGAAAGATATACTACAATTACATATATCAAATAAAGCAGCAGACTTGAAATATTATTATTTTCATGTGATATAATGTACATTTATTAACTAAGAAAACATGGATTATTGATGCTGTCCAGGAATTAATGATGAAATTACAGAAAATTTAACCACCTTCCTAACAGAATGTAATTAATCATCAACTTGCGAATTATATTGCACGACTAACAGAAAAAGTTGTTATAGTTATTATCCAAGGGAAAGGGACCTCTGTGTAGCAGAAATATAAAGTATTTTCCCGTCACAAAATATTACAATTTAAGTATCGGTCACACTTCCCTTTGTGCGGTGGACTCGTCAAATGCGGACCATTTGCGGCGCCTGCATCAGCATATTCAGCAAAAAAAAAAAAATTAAAAAGTGTCTCGGGTTGCGACGAACATTAAAATAAAAAAATTACAGGGACAATGACCAGCAAAAACTAAAAAAGTTTTGAAAATTGTAACGGATATTGCAGATATGACGATCCTAAACTAATAAAAACTATGAGCTGAAATTTTTTTCATAAGAAAAACTTTTGCTATGCTTGAAAGCAATTTGAAACAAATGGTTACTGAATATACTTACATGGAGTAATTAAATATTATAGAAGACGAATAAAACCCAATAATTGTTAACAACAAAAAAAATTGAAATGGAAGTTGGAAATAAAATTAATTACATAGGACTTTAAATGTAACATAGATATCTGACAGACATCCAAAATTATTACAATGTACAGGCAAATTGTTTAGTCATTATTGTGTGTACCTAACACATCGCGTTGTCACTACCAACCCGATATTGCCTGCCTGTAGTCGAGTTTTGTCGCAGCACCCCATCTTACATAACGCACCAAGTCCCAAAAGGAATTCGTCCACTATGTCTGCTATTTAAATATCGTGATCTATGCTAATGTAACTAAGCATTAAGAGTACTACCTAAGTCATTTAATCCTCTGGCATGGGCCAGGAGGGGCTGTGATGCCGCCGGGAGGGGCGTCATAGCACTGAGTGGCACTGCCTGGGGGAGGGGAGGGTCATTGTGAGTCACCTCCCATAGCACCGGGACGGCGCATAACCAGGTAACATGGCGCCCACACCCAGTGCTGGAGTCTGTGCGTAACAGTATGACCTTAGATATTTCTCTTTATTATGTGCTCAGTTGGTTGTGTAAATTATGCGAACACAACTGTTTGTAATTGGTACTTATTGTTTAGTTTGGTCAATATTGTATAAAATACGTTATGCCAACAATGGCAATTATCATATTTGTGATGACATTACACTATAATTTTGTATAATAGTTTTAAAGCAATGTTTTAGCACACAAGTAATGTCTTATTTAAAGTTGACTTCGTTTGATAGGTGTTGGTTACTTGGAAAACTTACTGGTGGTATTTGATATGTAAACCTTTGATGGACCAACATTGTACAATGAACAGTAATTTACTAACAGAAATTAATAGCTTTAATCGGTGCTAAAAAATTCACAGTATATGAAGACTTTTCAAATGTAATTTTTCTTTAAACTGTGTTTGTTCCTTATGTGTTGAGACAATGTTGTGAACTTAACAGTTCGGAAAGGGTTCTTTTTGATACGTTGGGACAAAATTGCCCTGTAGACATTAAGCAAACATGGAATATAATCAATATTTTGTAATTGAAAACAAAAGTAATTCGCTCTATTTTCTTAATGGTCAGGTTATTTCCACAGAGATTCTTTGAAAATCAACTGTCTGTTTTTGGTAGTGTATTGATTTTTAAATTGGGAAATGTAATGTCGTTAGTTTATAAATTATAAGTAGTAAAATCTGACTAAAATGCATTAAAAAATATAACACAATATTTTGAACTACAATACGATGGCAAGTATTTATAGCTCTTCACTTAATAAGAACTCGTGGCAGTGTTGTGGATAACACTATGGGATGGCAATCTAAGGGCGCCAGTNGTGGCAGTGTTGTGGATAACACTATGGGATGGCAATCTAAGGGCGCCAGTTCGAATCTAACATCTACCGAGAAATTGTTTAGTTCATATTATTGTTACATGGTACTCAGCATAGCTTCCCTAGACCCGTACCGTTCGAGAGAGCGAAGCAGNTTTTGGTAGTGTATTGATTTTTAAATTGGGAAATGTAATGTCGTTAGTTTATAAATTATAAGTAGTAAAATCTGAATAAAATGCATTAAAAAATATAACACAATATTTTGAACTACAATACGATGGCAAGTATTTATAGCTCTTCACTTAATAAGAACTCGTGGCAGTGTTGTGGATAACACTATGGGATGGCAATCTAAGGGCGCCAGTTCGAATCTAACATCTACCGAGAAATTGTTTAGTTCATATTATTGTTACATGGTACTCAGCATAGCTTCCCTAGACCCGTACCGTTCGAGAGAGCGAAGCAGTGTGTGAAGGACGTGTGGTAACCTGAGGTGTGCGCGGCGATTTACAAAGGAGTGCCGCTATCTCGGTAGGTCTATCGGGACTCGTGCTGCCTTCTGTCACTGAATGGATTGAGTGTTTGGAGTTATCGTTGCAAGAACATTTTTGTCATCACCCCTCCTCTCTCTGCGGGGCGCGGGGAACCTTCTGTATCGGGCAAGCGATGCCATTTAAACCGCGACGGGTTTCCGAGTTTGGGCGAACTGCGCGACGAGCTGGCGGGCGGCGGCGAGAGCGAAGTCTGAGGACTGCGAGCGTCGGCGCAGTGGAGTGTGAGACTAACAGGCGGTATTATTTAACTGGGTGCGTGAGTGTAAAGCATTTGAAATGACGGCATTAGACAGATTGGATATGTGTAAATAATAAGTGTGAACTAAGTGACGAACCAATACAGAGGACAGTAATAAGGATCTTAATTTGATATCAGATTGACATTAAATATTGCGCTCACTGAGAATGAGAAGAGTTAATACTGAAGATACGTACTCTCTCTTCATAATTCAGAAATTATTTTTCAAATTAAGACCTTGACCCCTCACGAACTCGGATACGCCCAGACAGTCTGTAACAATATGAAGTGAAAAGTGATGAATAGGTAATAATAAGGGTGACCTTATTATATTTTTTTTTACTTTTATTTAGTGGGTAAAATTCGTTTAAATGACTGCTAACAAATGTTGGCAGAATTGTTTATTGGTTGGTGTAATGTGTGCAAAATTACACATCTTGCCGACACATTACCAACGTTGAAACATATAAGGAAGTATCTGATTGGCAAATGACTGTGTCACTTCACTTCTGAAAGAAAAACGCACTACGTATTAAAGCGTCCACACAATCATAACATTATGTTGGGCCAATGTAGTTTTTCAATTAGCTACGAACATAAAAGTCATGTTGGGCCAACGTAGGCCCGCGTGATACGTGGCAGCTCAACATTTAATGTGTCACCTCATATCCTCTGAAGCGTAAAATGTCACTGTCGACATAACCCACTCAAAACTGTCAAAAGTCTCTCGATTTACCGAAATACCAAAGAAGTGGTGATGACGCACTGTAGCGTGATTTGAGAGTGAGATCATTTGCAACAATTTTCTTTCTGAATTATAGTTCAAGTGTTATAAGAACCTGTACGGAAATGTGATGTGCTGTATTGACTTGAAGACATTAGTGAAATTTCGAAGGCTTGTGGAAACACATTTTCTTCTCCCTTTTCAATTTTATTTTGAAAATGAGTATTTTATAAATATGTATACATAGTACGTCGTATCGTAGGTACCGCTTCACACGGATATTATTTTTTGAGAACAGATTTGCTTAAAAATACAATTTAGCACCTGTGCACAGGCGAGGTTCCATCAAAAACATGTAAAATATATAATATTTTTGTTGTGTGGGGAAGGAGGGTGTCAATAATTTGGCAACACTGACGTAAACCAATACTGCGAGGTGGATGAAAGATGCTAAGCGCAATTTGCCTCCCCTTAAGTATGTTCTGTGGTCGGGGAATGAGGAGGGAAGTAGATGCAGGTGCATGAAGTACGGAAGGAGAAACAGAGTTGGATTTTCCAGTTGAAATTTACCAGCTGGTCGGATTTTTGGCCGCTAATGAATATTTGTTGCCAACGCCGCAGCACGAACTCTCTCTTCATAATTCAGAAAACTTTTATTTATAACACGCGGAGTAAAAAATACACTTTGTATGAAACTGCTGTGGGCTAATTATAGTGTAGAACATAATATATTATTTATCTAAAAAAAAAATATTTTCAATTTTTTTTAAAAGAAACAGTTTTTGACCATTTATCATGGCATAATTAGCTACATATTCATGATAGGTTGATAAAATATATAAATTATTGATTTATTGTAAAGAGTAAGAAACATTTGTAATGTATGTGGAATGAATCAAGACTGACAAAAATATTTCGTACGAAGAAATGGTTATAAAGTTTACATAAACATTTGTATTCGTTGTACAACAAATACACTGGAAAACCATTATAGAACATTTTGTAACGACTTTGGAAGCAATGCGAAGTAGCAGTGTCGAAAGCACGAAATGGAATGACGGCTGTTAACGGTCAAGCAAGTTCAAATAACATGAATACCACCGCAACAAACCAACTAGGACACAATGCTTCATAAACCGATAAAAGCTTACCATATTATTTTTTTCGACAGTATGTAACATGTATGAGAAATTACATAATTGAAGCCAGTATTATTACTTCATCAGTAAATAGGAGTATTTTGCCAGAAAATTGATTCAAATTAGTAATGTCGATGTGAGTGTTGAGCTGCCTTTCCACGGCCCAGTGTTCCACCAGCAGGACGTAAATCCTGACATCGCAGTTTGCGTGCGTGTGTGTGTGTGTGTGTGTGTGTCAAAATTCGAGCTGTGGGAAACCATTGTTTGGAGTCTGTCAAGCATCTCCGGGGCAATCTGCCTTGAGGCGATCCTCCTCGCCCGTGCGCGAGGAGATCAAAGAGGCTGTCCCAGAAACCGTTGTTGGGAGTGTGAAGTGATGGACAGTTGGAAACCACTGCCCCACGCAGGGACGTCGTTTTCAAAAAGGCAAGGTATTCCTGCAGCGGTACTTTGCACAACGATACGCGATATAGATGATCCTCCACCTAGAATTGCCAACCGTTCGTTCGTTATTTCAACTAACAATTCGTTATTTGCCGTGTTTGTTGTTAACTTTAAGTCTCGACGAACTATTAAATGTGCACTATTTTCTTAGTCCTTAAAATATACTATAGAAATGACGAATACGCATTTTTTAGTTTAGAAATAACAGGCCTAACTGAAAAAAAGGCGTAATTCGGGTGCTTCTTAATTCGGCATACAGCAAAACTGTCGCCCACGCTGACCACTGTTCCGCATTCTGCCCGATACTTCGATCTTTTAATTACTGCAAATTTGGAGACGACCAGTGGTCATTATCGTGATACTCCTCCAGGGGAAAGGAAACACCTTCGTTCTTGTTATATTATTAAATGGTTTTTTTAAAATGATTCTTGTAATGGGGGTAAACAATTTATTTTGTTCTAGTTTTTTACAATTTCTCAAAATCAGTAAGCTTAGCCAGGTTCTTAAAGGTACTAATATCTTAATTAAATAAAAGAGTTGATAATAATTTCCTAATTGATTATTTACATGTTTAATAAATTCAAAGATAATACTNATGGGGGTAAACAATTTATTTTGTTCTAGTTTTTTACAATTTCTCAAAATCAGTAAGCTTAGCCAGGTTCTTAAAGGTACTAATATCTTAATTAAATAAAAGAGTTGATAATAATTTCCTAATTGATTATTTACATGTTTAATAAATTCAAAGAAAATACTCTTGACTTAAAATATTAAAATAAATGCATATTAGTTGTCATTTACAATTAATAGATATAGTAAATCCAATTCACAATCACCTCAAATAAATTACTGCAACCATATTACTATAATATGTCCCAATGTTTCAAACACTATTGAATTATTTAAGAATTCATAAGTCCATGTTTGACAGTTGCACTTAAGACCGTATCATATATTCCTACCTTAAATCAGTCCACATTCCACCAGACCGGAATGTTCTAGAGTACTCCGAGCGCCCCCATACACATTAGTCCTCTACTTGTCAGGTACCACGCCCCCTCGTCCGCCCACATTGCACATCATCTTGCACCCTCCGCCGTAGTCTGTCTTCTCCACTGATGTCCCATGCTGCACTTTGCTTCAGCACAAAGGCTGCCGGTATTCCGGCTACGGCTGTACTTAAAGAAGGCGATGGCCGCAGTCCAGAAGTTCTTCAAATTCTGCGTTGCACAGAGGAACACGAGTACTAGAAAGTTCTTGCTCATCCTCTCAATTCATCGACGTCTCCGGCAGGGTGGATGAGGGGCGGTGACATTAGCCAGGTCGGCTGTCAATGATTTCCCTGGCCGCCGGATGACACCCATAATCGCACAAACATGCACCAGTAGAAAGGCCGCTTCACTCACACGTCGGCGTAAACATTATCATTAGTGAGTTAAGTCAGTGAAGAGATTTGGGTGGTTCTTAACATCGAGGTGTTGAGAGTTGATGAGGGTGAAGCTAGGTGAATATAGAACAGCGCCGGAATGCAAGAGCGGAGGAAACGGGAGATCCCCGAGAAATCCCGCTGACCAGCGGCATCGTCCGGCACGATTACCAAATACGAAAATCCGGGGGTGACTCCACCTGGAATCGAACCCGGTTTGCCTTGGTGGGAGGGGAGTGGTCTGACCACTACACCACCGTGGCCCAACGTACTCGATAGTGGTGAGTAAGATAAGTGTATGAGCTGTCTTGTGCATCCGCCGTGCTCAGGTGCTGCTGATGGTGTTCCTGGTAGCGCTGATGGTGGCCGAGGCAGCACTCGTGGACCTGTACGTGTGTCGCGTCACAGAGTCCATACAGGTGACGCCAGTGGACGGAGAGCCGCGCGAGTACCTCGCCAACTTTTTGCAGTACTGGAGGTACGTGCCCGCAGCAGTGTTGCCAACACTTTAGCCAACAATATCACTAGGTTGCATGTAAACATTCACCACAATACCCTAGATTATGAAGATCCACGTAACCATTTCTTCTTGAAGAAGTTTATCTAAGTTATCACAAATAAATGTAACATTCTGGATGTCAATAAATTCACTGCAATTCAAAATAAAAGTTAGTAACTAGGATTAAGCGAAATAATCACAGAGCTTCAAAATTTAATTATCATCCATTTTAGCAGAATACCCAACTTAAACAGTTTAAGGAGATCTCTAAGTTTCCATGGTGCTAACATTTTGCAGAACCTTCTGGGCTGTTAATATAGCCAATAATAGCAAGAAAAGTATGCTTGAAATATATTTATACTCTAAAGTATACACACTCTAATCAACTATAGTGACAATCCAGTTAGTGATATATATATTATATATATACATATATATCCTTACATAAGCCATTTACCACATTCCGGCTATGAAAAATCCACAGGGTTATCGACTAATCATAAGGTAACATATTTTGCCCAGTAGGTAGTAGAGAAGTTAAAATCTACAAAATCTGGTGGAAAATCCACCAATTTGGCAACGCTGCCTACAGTACTTCATTCTTCACTCTTATTTGGCCAAGTATAAACCAATCCACCTTTTGTCTGATTGGTTCACTTTCGCATTGTATCGAAACTCTCGTGAAAATAGTTTGAATTTTATTTTAACTTACTGTGCAAACTCGGATAAATAATTTAAATAGAACTATAATTTTGCTGCATTGTAAATGTACAATCATTTGCGAAAAAAGTTGATAACCCTGATGGTGGCAACGCAGAGGCACTTAAGTGTGTAAGTCACAGCAGGTGGTAGTATGTATACAGAAAATATTTAAATATTGCACTACACCAAGCAAGTATTGCAGGGTAACCAACACTTCAAGGATGCACTTAGTAGGGTGTTGGACCACCCATAGCACGGAGACGCTGCGATACGGTCGAGCGTGGAGGCATACAGACGTCGGACGTTCTCCCGAGGAAGATACTGCTACAGTTGGCGCAAAAAACCCTCCAAATACTCTGTGTATGCCTTTGGCCGATGTTGCCTTCCAATCTGGTCCCAAAACTTCTCGATAGACGAGAGGTCTGGGGACCTTGCTGACCAAGGAAGCATGTTGACATCACGAAAGGAGGCCAGAGATACCAGTGTCATGTGAGGCCGGGCATTATCCTACTGGAAAATGGAGTTATCAAGCTGCACCAGGAAGGTGTTCGCAAAACTTCCTGGAAGTCTCGTTGCGCCGTCAGGGTTCCTTCAATCACCACCAGTAGGGTGCGGGAATGGTACACCACGCCATAACACCCCTCGTTGGGGTGATGTGCCGCTCTAGAATGAAGCGTGGACCACGGGGCTGGCCAGGACGTCTCCTGACTCGAATTCGGCAGTTGTATCCAGACAGAACAGTGATTCGTCGCTGAACACCACTCGTCGCCAATCTGCAAGTTGCTATGCTGCCCGTTCCTGGCAGAAGGTTACACGTGCTTGGCGAAGCTCAGGTCGTAACGGTAGACGACGTAAGGGACGCCGCGACGAAAGATCCCGCTCTGCTAGCCGCCTGGATGTAGTACTGGTGGACACAGGCGTATCTCCCAGCTGCTGTGAACTGCCGTACATTGAACATACCTAAATTTAAACTTAATGATGCACTCACATAACAGTTTAGCAGGGATTCGAGACAGGAAATTATATGTTTAAAGGAGAAGGCTTAGCGAGCCCGAACTGTAAACTACTCAGACTTAAGTTGAATTAGACAGTTTTTCGTGTTCTGCGCATGTCCTCCACATTGACTTGCCCACACCAATACAACTTGGCTTAGCTGTTAGCCTGCCCGCTTGCCGACAAGACGGACCGGGTTCAAACCCCTCCAGTTCACTCCCGAATTTTCGCATGTGGGAATCGTAACGGACGATGCCACTGGTCGGCGGGTTTTCTCGGGGAGTAGTAAGAAATAAAACAATTAAACTCAGGTTCGTGACAGGGACACAGGGACAAACGCCACAGAAACCTCCTGCTCTTGCATTCTGCCGAAATTTCTGCCCTTTTTTCCCTCGAAATTTCCCTAATTTCCCCCAAAATATCATTTTTTTTCATATTCAATTCAATAACTCCACAATGTGGCTAAATGACTCCGTTTTGGGGAATGAGGAGCTGAGGAGCTAAGGAGCCTCCTCATTGTCTACCCCTACCATACTTCATGCTCTTGCATTCAGAGCCTATGCGCACTTATAAGCATAGTTGGCCATAAGTCCCGAACCATTTAAGAGGTACTCGTCAAATTCATAACATATGCATCGGCACCAACAAGGAAAATTAACACATAGTCATTTTAGCCTTATGCTAACTTATAAGCATACTTGGCCGTAATTTCCGAACCGTTAAAGATGCACTTGTCAAATTCGTAACATAGGCATCGATGCCAACAAAGAAAATTAACAAATAGTCTTTTAAGCCCTATGCGAACTTATAAGCATAAATGACCGTAATTCCCGAACCATTTAAGATATACCCGTCAAATTCATAACATAGGCATCGGCGCCAACAAGGAAAATTAACAAATAGTCATTTAAGTCCTACGTAAACTTATAAGCATAGTTGCCTGTAATTCCCGAACCATTTAAGATGTACCCGTAAAATTCATATCCTAGGCATCGACACAGAAAAGGAAAATTAACAAATAGTCACTTAAGCCCTATGCTAACTTATAAGCATAGTTACCCATAATTACCGAACCATTTAAGATGTACTCGTGAAATTCATAACATAGGCATCAATGCCAACAATGAAAATTAACAAATGGCCATTTAAGCCCTATGCGAACTTATAAGCATAGTTGCCCATAATTCCTGAACCGTTTAAGATGTAGGCATCAAATTCATATCATAGGCATCGACACAGACAAGGAAAAATATCAAATGGCCTTTAAAGCCCTATGCGAACTTATAAGCATAGTTGGATGTAATTCCCGAACTGTTTAAGATGTAGGCATCACATTCATAACATAGGCATCGACGACAGACGCACTACCCTAACATAAAGGGTGATTCCAAACACTCTGGCGAAGCGCGCGCGGTATAACATAAAGGCCGTCACCATACACTTCAACGACGAGGGGAATTTTATTATGATGGGTGACGCCGAACACTTCAACGACGCACGCAGCATAACATAAAGGGCGACGCCGAACACTTCAACGATGCACGCACCCTAACACAACGATGCACGCACCCTAACAGAAAGGGCGACACCAAACACTGCGAAGACACATGCACCCTTACAAAGAGCAATGTCAAACACTGCGACGCAGCGCGCGCGTTATAACATAAATAGCGCTACCGCACACTTCAACGATGCGGACATTTTAATGTAAAGATGTCGCTTAACACTTCAACTACGCACGCACTCTAACATAAATGATGACACTGAACACTGTGACGAAGCGCGCGCAGCATACCATAAAGGATGCCACCGTACACTTCATCGACACATGCACTTTATGTAAAATGACGACGCCGAACACTTCAACANTACCATAAAGGATGCCACCGTACACTTCATCGACACATGCACTTTATGTAAAATGACGACGCCGAACACTTCAACGATGCACGTCGCCGAACATTAAGGGCTATTTAAGCCCTACAAGCATAGGTGCGCATAAGTTCCGTATTTTATCGTTAAAAATACGTTCGTCAACTTCATAACATCACTCCCGTCATCTCAAAAGGGATAAGTCTTCCCAAATTAGTTTAACATTTAAGTCCTTCCTACGAAATGTAAATCACACTCTTGCANTTTTCGTGTTCTGCGCATGTCCTCCACATTGACTTGCCCACACCAATACAACTTGGCTTAGCTGTTAGCCTGCCCGCTTGCCGACAAGACGGACCGGGTTAAATCCCCTCCAGTTCACTCCCGAATTTTCGCATGTGGGAATCGTAACGGATGATGCCACTGGTCGGCGGGTTTTCTCGGGGAGTAGTAAGAAATAAAACAATTAAACGCAGGTTCGTGACAGGGACACAGGGACAAACGCCACAGAAACCTCCTGCTCTTGCATTCTGCCGAAATTTCTGCCCTTTTTTCCCTCGAAACTTCCCTAATTTCCCCCAAAATATTATTTTTTTCATATTCAATTCAATAACTCCACAATGTGGCTAAATGACTCCGTTTTGGGGAATGAGGAGCTGAGGAGCTAAGGAGTCTCCTCATTGTATACCCCTACCATACTTCATGCTCTTGCATTCAGAGCCTATGCGCACTTATAAGCATAGTTGGTCGTAATTCACGAACCGTTTAAGATGTAGGCATCAAATTCATATCATAGACATCGACACAGACAAGGAAAATTAACAAATAGTCACTTAAGCCCTATGCTAACTTATAAGCATAGTTACCCATAATTACCGAACCATTTAAGATGTACTCGTGAAATTCATAAAATAGGCATCAATGCCAACAATGAAAATTAACAAATGGCCATTTAAGCCCTATGCGAACTTATAAGCATAGTTGGATGTAATTCCCGAACTGTTTAAGATGTAGGCATCACATTCATAACATAGCCATCGACGACAGACGCACANAACTGTTTAAGATGTAGGCATCACATTCATAACATAGGCATCGACGACAGACGCACTACCCTAACATAAAGGGTGATTCCAAACACTCTGGCGAAGCGCGCGCGGTATAACATAAAGGCCGTCACCATACACTTCAACGACGAGGGGAATTTTATTATGATGGGTGACGCCGAACACTTCAACGACGCACGCAGCATAACATAAAGGCTGAGGCCAAACACTGCGACGAAGCGCACGGGGCATAAAGGACGCTACTGTACACTAGCAACGACACATGCATTTTACTATAAAGGGGGATTCCAAACATTTCAACGACGCATGAACCCTAACATAAAGGGCGACGCCGAACACTTCAACGATGCACGCACCCTAACACAACGATGCACGCACCCTAACAGAAA
>NQII01010973.1:0-11254 GCA_002778355.1 Clitarchus hookeri
CATGTATTCCACAGTGGCGGTACATGAGTCGTCGTTAATGTTAACCCTTACAAAAATTTTGACGTGTAGTTTCCTACTTCACGTAATATACATCATCAAAAAGTAATTACAGAATAAGGTGAAACTTCATCTGGAAGTACGACTGTGTCCTTACCACTATATGGAAAAAACCCTCTACCATCTACAGCTCATAGAATGTATGTCAAACTTCGGTACTTTGGCTGCTCTAAGGACTTAGAGTACAAGTACACATTATCAAAAATAAGCACCTTCGGGTCTTCAATTAAGCTTACCATAACATATGTCTTACCATACGTAATAGTGGTAGTAGATGTAGAGAGGTTTTGTTTAGCGTTAAACAGCGAGGTGTTCGTTGACTGTATTCTGAAGTGAGGTAATAATGAAGCAGCATAGGAGCGAGACGGGGAAGGAAACGGGAGAGCCCGGAGAAAACACCAGCCGTCGTCAGCGTCCGTCAAGTTTCCCGCATTCGAAAATCCGTGTGAACCCACGGGGACTCGAACCTGGTCCTCCGCGGTGAGGTAGGTGAGAAGGCAGACTACATAGCACCGAGGTCCCCGGAATGCGTGTAGAACTCACACACGTNAGTCAGGTCAGGGGTTCGGACCCCTGACCACGTCAGTACGTCAGCAGCAACTGTGGCCTTACCAAGGCCTACCCATCGCCGGAGATCACCCACCACAGCTGACAACACCCGCAACAAGAGTTAAGTATGACAATCACTGTCACGAGAAGCCCACTTAACCACGAATTCGCCCAGTTAATTCGAGTAAACAAACTATCACAGTACCGCACCTCTCAAGTGTTGATGTTGTGTATTTGTGAATATATACGAGACAATATATTCGTACTTCAAAATACAACAGTAATAGTCTACCTCATTACAATACCCACAACCTCCACGCACTTTATAGTCGGTGCCTGGGGGACATTAACTCTGACCATATAAGCCGCCATGTATTCCACAGTGGCGGTACATGAGTCGTCGTTAATGTTAACCCTTACAAAAATTTTGACGTGTAGTTTCCTGCTTCACGTAATATACATCATCAAAAAGTAATTACAGAATAAGGTGAAACTTCATCTGGAAGTACGACTGTGTCCTTACCACTATATGGAAAAAACCCTCTACCATCTACAGCTCGTAGAATGTATGTCAAATTTCGGTACTTTGGCTGCACTAAGGACTTAGAGTACAAGTACACATTATCAAAAATAAGCACATTCGGGTCTTCAATTAAGCTTACCATAAAACATGTCTTACCACAATCTGAAGAACTATATATGCTTATTGTCAGGAATAGATTCACAAAATGAAACTGCGAAAGCAGTACCGATCGCTGAGGTATATATAAATATATATATATAATCAGAATGTAAATAAGTTAAGTAATACAGCGTATTATGTTTCTGTCTGAACATTAATATCGAATAAGAACATAATTCAAGAGACATTTAGAAGAGAAGTCAACACTTTTCTCTTAAAAAATGCACGAAATGTCCATTTGTCTGGTGTATAAAAGTAATAAGAAACATCTTTAAAATAAGATTTATTTTGAAAATAAGTTTCATCACCAAACATGTTAAATATGCGTATATGAGACATTACTACTAATGGTTCGTACGGTACAATGGATTCACACCTTAGAGAGATAATTGAGCTTAGTGATTACATTCAAGTGTTGAAAATTACTGCAGGTTACATTGCTATAACACAAAAGGCACGGTTGGATTCTTCTTGGATTTTTGGATGTACACACATGTAATGAGTAACTAAAATAGTTTTATAAATACTGAATATTGCTTTAAATTATCTGTTTCGTAATAAAAGTCGTTCAAACCAGCCTATTAATAAAAAAAATTATAATGCGATATCTTACATTACTTGATAAGAATTTATATATTTCCAAGGAAAAGGGGCTAGAAAACAATAATGCAAATAAATTTCTGAATGATATAGACAGAAAATGAATAGACAATTGAGCAGACTATTTAAAGAAATGCAGTTTACTTTGAACTGCACAGAAAGAAATATATTTTAAATTGGCCGTATGTTTCTCTAACAAGTATGTTAAATTGATCCGTCCTATACTTATATTTAAAGCAGGTCGGAAAATCCTCAACTATTATTCTGTTACATAAAGAAGATACAATAACTCCCTATTAGATCCAGAAATATTTATACAAAAATAAACCAATTTATTAATATCTGAAAATTATATGAATGTGAACATCTGATTTTCACGCACACTATACATAATAACGAAATTGTTTAGGTATTTACAAATGTTTACCTAATACATTAAATTTAACGTTTAGATATTCCTGTAAGTGCGTCAGTTAAAATATATGTACGCAGGTAAGGTTTGTTTCATTTATAAATGTTGATACCAAAAGTGGTCAGTTAAATGTGAACAGACTATACGTAATAGTGGTAGTAGATGTAGAGAGGTTTTGTTTAGCGTTAAACAGCGAGGTGTTCGTTGACTGTATTCTGAAGTGAGGNACCAAAAGTGGTCAGTTAAATGTGAACAGACTATACGTAATAGTGGTAGTAGATGTAGAGAGGTTTTGTTTAGCGTTAAACAGCGAGGTGTTCGTTGACTGTATTCTGAAGTGAGGTAATAATGAAGCAGCATAGGAGCGAGACGGGGAAGGAAACGGGAGAGCCCGGAGAAAACACCAGCCGTCGTCAGCGTCCGTCAAGTTTCCCGCATTCGAAAATCCGTGTGAACCCACGGGGACTCGAACCTGGTCCTCCGCGGTGAGGTAGGTGAGAAGGCAGACTACATAGCACCGAGGTCCCCGGAATGCGTGTAGAACTCACACACGTGCATGTCTTCCGTCTGGTTGGCCAGAGGACGTGTCCTGGCTGCACGCTACAGATCTCGCTGCGCTGATTGATGACCACCAACGTAAACAGTGATGTTGTCAACTGTAACGAAATTAATATTACCCTTCGTTTCTGATAAATGCTACGATGCACATATTCCGAACAATGGATTCGGAATTGAGCATATCCACAATTATTAAAACTCCTAATTATAACAACACTGTATCTACAAAAACAAGCGATTCAGGAGTAATGTGTTATAACATTAACTTATCAAACCCGTGTTCATCATAGTGATAACCCAATCATCAAAAATATATACATTTTTAAATTATTTTATTATTATGTTTACTACAAAATAATAAGTTTTGAAATGGTGTTTTAAGAAGTATGTAAATGTTTTTATAACACAGTGACGTTTTTTCTAAAGTTCGTGTTAGGTTACGGAGTACACAGGCTATCGCGGCCATAGTCTCGATACAGTTGACTATTGTGTTACATCCGTACTAAATGTGAATGAGGTGTTTCTCTTAGATTTTGAGGAGCCGCGGTTGTGTAGGCGTTAAACTACTCGCATCTCAGTTACGGTTTCGATTCGTATGGGGTCGCTGCCGGACTTTCGCATGTTTGAATCGTGCAGAACGATGTCGCTGGTCTGCGGATTTTCGCTTTGATTTCCCGTTTCCTCGCCCTTGCATTCTGGGGCTGCTCCTTACTACGCGAACTTTTTCCTCGACGGTTCTCAAGACCTCGATGTTAACAGCAAGCCAAATTTTCATCACTCCATTTCTCTCCACTCTTCGAATTTGGCGAGGTTAAAATCTAAAATCCCAGAGTATTAAGATTATGCTTTGTTTACTTTGATGGCTGTAAGTCAATGTTTTTGCTGCCATCAAGAGGGACCACTACCTATGACATAAAAGGAATGGAGTGAATATAAATAACTGAAAAAAAAGCTAAGGAGCCAAGGTGGAGTATGTTCAGTACACTTGCTTCTCCCCAAATGAAACATGGTTCGAGACGCTGTGGGATCACACATTTATTTTTGCCTGTGGGAAACCCAGCAGACGTAGCATTTGACCGGTAGGTTATTTGTTCAGCCACTTTTTATGCCGAAATGTTACGTTGCCGCCATATATTAGGGCCTGATTTTATGTCGTTCCTCGTAATTTATGGCCCAACTTTCAAAGTCTTAATAACGACTCACCCAGCTTTTAATTTATACATAAATAAGGTATGTGCATCTATATATTAATAATTTTATTCGCATCTTTTTCAGGCCGATAGCCAATCGACCCCCATATGAAAGGTTGCGTATTAATTATTCACACATGATTCCAATCTAGATTTAACGCACGGCAATTAGAGTATAAGATATCGATCTTTCGATTCTCCCTCCGCTCATCGTTCACTTGGCAGCGGAACAAGCTGGCTCACAGCGAGGTTCAGGTCCTGAGATAGTTACTGGAAAAAGCTGACACGTACTGCAAATCGTACATCAGTTCCACCGAAAAATTTTAAAATATCAGAAATATTTGGTAAGCATGACTATGATTTTGTAGGTTAATGCGGAGATCTTTATTTAATTTCTGGTGAAAATGCTTAACTGAATGTTTGGAATGACACTGAATTTCATGTCTATATATTTTAATAGACCAGCAAAATTTTACAATATCTCTCAGTTTCTGTGTTATAACTTTTAAAACTACAATCCATAAAACAAATATATTTCTCGTAAACTTACTTAAATGAAAAGAAAGGTTTTAATCCACACAACTTATGGAAATAAATTACATATATTTCTACAAATATGAAATTCTTAGCGTCCATTAAATACAAAGTTGGAAACTTGCCTTCGTAGTTAACTCTTTTCTGAGCAAATGAAGGAATTCTGGCGTAAAGGAATGGGAAATAACTTTACCATGATCGCTTTCTCACTCTAGGAAAACACGCATATAATACATTTGCGAATAATTTGTAAGAGTTTATTGGAAAAAGAAATTCTGTCGGTTTTTCTCCCCCCAATATATTATTTATCGCTAAATAGATAAAGATGAAAAATTACTTAATATGTTAAATTTAATATCAGGTTGAAATGGTAAATTCCAACAAAATAAACGCACGGATGGTAATTACTTACAATCAATAAGAAAAAAACCATTTAACTGCACTTGACTAAGGTCTTATATGTAATTTTTCGAACTTACTTTATTGTTACATTATAAATATACATTTATATGTATATAAATACATTTATCAATGAAAATACAATGGGATATTCAATTGTACCTTTAATATCAGAATATATTGATAAAATTTTAGACCTACGAGTTTTTTTTTTACATTTTGTCTGTATTTAAGTGTGTTCTGTCGAAATACGCAACATAAATATATTCTTCATAATCTAAGCTACTTCATAATTTGGTTTCATACTTCTTGTTAACACGTTAATGAAATTAAATTTCTTAGAGTTTCATAAGTTGAATTAGAAACGAAAGTAATATTAAATAAAAAAATTCGGAAATATATTTAAAAATTAAGATGAACTNAACGAAAGTAATATTAAATAAAAAAATTCTGAAATATTTTTAAAAATTAAGATGAACTATTAATAATAATCTTACAATTATATTCATACTTTCCAATTCTTTTAAATAAAATTTTAACATTAATCACTGGTTTTTATTTTCAAGTTCAGGCTTATTTACTAAAAAGTATGAAATTGTTGAAATCTAAATCGTATTTTAAATTTTATATTTGTATTTTTAATACCAGCGTGTAAGATACTGAATACAAAAAAATTTAAAAATTAAGCAATTTACATTTTTAAACAGCACTTTAAATGAAAATAAAAATTATAAAATCAAAATTATTCTCTTAGTTTTGATATTGTAAACATGTGTATGTACGTATGTAATAATTATTTACATATATTTACATTTTCCAATTTATTACAGAAAAATATATATCTATTTTCTAATTAACTTGTGTTTTACTTGAGTTCCATATTCATCCAGGTTTTGACCAAAGCTTGCGTAGCAATTTCTAATCGCTTACATTTTACAATCAATATGTATGTGGAACATTTTTGGCATATTTGGAATCCGCGAGACAAAAAAAAAAAACTAATAAATAACTGTTGAATAGTTTGCAATATTAGTACACAAGTTTTTAAAATCTAAGATATTTAATAAAAATAATTTAAAATTTTTCAACTTAACAATTTCAATTTATTAAATTATGGTTAAAATATTTGTTTGTAATATAAAAAAATTAAATTCTAAAGTGACATATATTTCGGTAATGTGTTACGTTTAAGTTATCACAATTGTTAAAAAATCGCATGTTATTTAAAATATTAACCAATGTAATAATTTTAAAAAATTAATATATATATTTAAAAAACCTTTTGATAATCCGTTTTATACATCACTTTAAAAACAAAGTACACACGAAAATTTAAATTTATATGATTAAACTAATCTTATTTTGGTCCATGCGTTTTTCAACTAAGCTCTCATCCTTAGTAGATTTGTATGCATAATATATAGACGAAATATTTTATATATTTTACATTATTTTAATATTAATGTTTTAAAAATTTAAGAATTAATATTTTTCCTTGGTGGTTAGAGTTTTAGGATAAAATAATACGCCACAACATTATTTTTATTAACACATACAAAAATAATCAAATTAATTTGTTAGTTCCTTAATATATTCATTGCTAAACTGAAACGTTTTCTTTATTTGAACAAATTTGATAGTTCAACTGACTTAAAGGCACACTTTCCACTTCTATGATATATGTATTTTAAATTTATTTTGTTCGGTTTTCATAATGTAACAAATTTAAAATAACATAATTAGTTAGTATTTAGTAAAGTTCAATACACATAACTATATAACTGTAATCTTAATACACTCTACTGTCATAACTGTGTCCATAAAGTTTATTTAGATATTTGGGACCTTGTGCATAAATAAAGTTTCTTCGCGCCCAAGAGATTTTAAATACTTTTTACACATGAAATATATTTGTCACTTTTTTAAAATAAAGTTTTTCGTTTCAAATTTACTGAAAAAAATAAAAACATGTCTACTCAATTCAATATATATTTTTTTTATATATATAATTGGCTTGTTCACTGAATACTGAATATGAGCTCATTTAATTTAAAATGTTTTATAATGTAAATTTTTTATTTTGCCTACGAATCTTCATTAACGTATATTAAGTACGATAAATATTTTAAGAATTTTTTTTATGGTGACTTTTTACAATTTTACAACCTAATTAAAATTTATAATTTTTTGAAATACTGCTTTTTTAATAATAGTGAGTAACATGCTAGGGTGTTTAAATTGACGTCCGTTAATTGAAAAAGGCATATGGATACAATACAATTTTATGTTTATATTATATTATTTTGATTTATGGAACAACAGTACTTAAAAAACATTACTAAGCTATACATTGATATAGAACATATTATAGCGGATAAAATGATCAAGAATACTGAAATTATGACGTGCATTGTAGATTTTTTAATTGATGAATCCAAACGTTTGCACTTTTGAGCTAGATTCCTGACTTCAGATGCTGTGACTGGGTTATAAACTTTCTCTATGATTTCCAGCATATCATAAAACACATTAAATAACCAATACTTAGCAGCGTTATGACTGGTCTCTCATATANGATTTCCAGCATATCATAAAACACATTAAATAACCAATACTTAGCAGCGTTATGACTGGTCTCTCATATATATATATATATTTACCTGAGTTTCGCAAACATTCTTAAATAATAAACCAAGCACGAGAACATATATCACATTCCATATCTTGAGAGAATAAGTACGAGGTGTTTTAAAAAAATAAGGTGACTTGATATTTTGTGTCTTTGTCTCGATAAATACTTATTTTTTCATCAATATCAATTTGTCCCCTTAAAAGTAATCCCCCTCAGATATAATACACTTGTGCAAGCGCATTTTGACAATCCTCGAATAACTTATGATATGCGCATTTCGGTATGGCATTGAAGTCGCCCAAGTTTTTATCTCCTCAATCATGACTAACCTCCTTCCTTTCATGAGTCTCTTCAGTTTTAGGAACAGGAACAAGTCACAGGGGGCCACGCCTGGTGAATACGGTGGCTGAGGCATGATTATGGTGTTGTTAGTAAAGAGTCTTAGATCCATTGTTTGCGAGAGCAAAAAATCGACACACGTCTAACCTTTATATCTCTCACAAACAAACTAACAATGCAAAATGGCTGGTAATTTCAACATACATTGGCGACATGTGTACAAACATAACAATAAAAACAATCGATAATCGAATGCACATAGCTCTCGAAATTTGCAAAGTAACCTTATTTTTTGAACACACACATCGTATCGAATATTCTCACTTACGTAACGATTTCACCTTTGATTTCACAGCATCCGCTGTGTCTTAAACCAAGCTGTCGCAGCCACATTGATAGAGATAAACTCATGAATATTCCTACATTATTTCTTACATATTGCAAAGGCCGGTCCTTCTACTTGTATAATGGCCCATATTATGTTCACTGTACCCTGCTGTCGAAGTAAAAGAGCATCTAGCGTATACATTATTCAGTTGGTTTATTCTGTTCCCAGTTAGCTGAGCACTTTTGAAAACGCTGCTGAACATCCTCTTGTATGCAAATGGTGTATTCTTCCACCGCGTTCAGAATTAACGTTGCCACAGCGGTGTCACTGAATAAGAACGTCAAGTGAAACTGTATAATTATTATAACAGTTGATAGCTTACTCGTTTGCTTATTATTAAACACATATTTATTAAAAGAGTAAGTAACATATGAAATTACCTTACTCGCTATTATCAACATATTGATATACATTAACTTAAAATAAATGGAAATAATTCCCCGGCGTTATTACCAACTTTACTGAATGCCTCGTAGCCATCGTAGCTGTTAAATCCAAGAAGAGAGGAACAGTACGTTTTTACAGAGGTTGGATCATACAGTGCTCAATTATGCTTGAACAGTCTCTAACCGACAAGGACTGTAATATGTCGACAGAATACACAACCGCAGCAGCCGGAATGAAACTTCTCGTCAGATAGAAGGTTCAGAACTCGGACAACGATCTCCACACCAACATGAAAAGTGCAATACTGATTGCATTTTCCTTCCAGGAAACAAAATAAATTTCAGTTTTCAGTTCAATAGGACAAGCCATTATCGCAAAGCCCCTGTCGTTACGACCAAGCGAGATCAAAACTGGTAACTCACTGCATTTGCATTTGGAGAGGCTGGTGTTCTGTTTTCGATCCGGCAAATATGGTTTTATTTGCTTACTGCTTTTCAGATCACTGCAGGGAGAATACTCTTTATGTTCCCTTCTTACTTTAAAAATCGCTGTTGCTATTGTATTTAAATTATACTTTAATTGCATTTTTTAATTACAACGTTCCATTTTGGGTAATATGAAAAATGACTGATACATAATGAATGTGTTGGTAATGACTATTACGATACAGTTCTTAAGAAAATAAATTAACAAAAAGTGCGCAAGAATGCGGTGAGATGGCGCTCTGACGTAAATTTCGTATCTTTGTTTGCGTAAAGCGGATGGTCATCTTGGGAGTACAACTCAAGCAGGGTTTCAGAGAAGTTGGAAGTAACGATTTATGCGCACTCTACGAAAGGGATCGGAAATTTACGATACTAGTGTTTACGGTTAGTGGAAGAGCAGGTAAGGTGATTTTTCCTTCTGTTAATTCATGTTATCGTTCCTAAATATATTCAGGAAACACAACAATGCGTAGGGAAGATCCCAACATTGTATAAAACGATGCTTAACATTCCTTTATCTGCAACTTGACGTGTGGTATGAACTCTATACAGTATTGAGGATAAAACTTCGATAATAGTTTCGGAAGTTTTCCCGGATATGTTTACAGTTACACGCAGTTGTGTGCATAATGCACATTAAGTTTGAATTCAGCGAGTGTTGTGCGCTGCCTGGCATAATGAACAATGTTCTCCCCGTAGGAGACTGAATCGAAAGTTTCCTACTCTCTTGCTTTATTACTGTCTTGAGTCACTATCATCAAACACGACGCATGTCATTATTTGAGAAAAGTAAGCATGTTCTGTGTCTATTTCAATACTCTACTTCTTAGAATATTCCCCTGTTTCCAACACCTCAAACAATAGAGTTATGTGGTACCGAATGAACTAACGAATGCCATGGCCATCTACTTACGCAATCCCTGTAAGTCCGTAGCAATGGGTGCTTGTATGAGATCACTGTCAACCAGATCGTAAGTATTAATAAAATATAGAAANACACCTCAAACAATAGAGTTATGTGGTACCGAATGAACTAACGAATGCCATGGCCATCTACTTACGCAATCCCTGTAAGTCCGTAGCAATAGGTGCTTGTATGAGATCACTGTCAACCAGATCGTAAGTATTAATAAAATATAGAAAATAATCAACAAGTATGATTTTGGGGTTTTAGGACAAGAAAATGTGATACGGTGTCATTTCGTTTCAATTTGCGGTAGTACGAAAGTAGTTATTCTAAACCGAGACCCACCAGTTATTCTCATGAGGTTGATATACCCAATTACAATCCGAAATCTCCCGAAGAAAATTCGATTTTGTGCTGATTGTTGAACGATGTAATTTATTGAGATAGGTTTTACTGATACTTACAGGGTCAAAAAGCGACCTTTATATTCCATAATTAAAGTCTTGATGTTTTTTATTTAAAAACTCACGTTCGGCATACATTTTTTTACTGGTGTTATTCAACAAATTTTGGTTTTTTCAGGCCCGCAAAAACCTATAGTTTCAGGTGTAGCAAATAAGATATTTTTTGGTACATAGGAAGCAGGCGTAAGAGTTGTCTCTTGCTGAAATCATAGAGCTGTTTATTTTGTATTTCAGACGCGCTAATATGAACAACTGAAACACTCATCGGCCAAACGAGTAGCACCTCTGTTAAATAGATTACGTACAGTTAAGATAGTTGGGATCTAAGACTGCTAGTGTACAGTACGCCCAAATATTCACTGCTTCTAGATGAATAAAGTTTATAGTATTTCTCTCTTTTCTCCTCGACAAATTTCTTATTTTACACCACTGCTTTTTTTCAGAAAAACTTACTCAAAGTTCAATAAACAGCATCAAGATATTTTAATTTGCAGTACGTCAACTCTCTTAATTATTTGATTGCTTGTAATTACCTAGATTAATTAAGTAATTATTATTTGCATTCAACTACAATCCCCGACATACGTCTGGGCGCACGTTGTATTTTATCACGGTCTCTAGTCTATAGCTCGTTACGGACCTGTCTGTATCTGAGCAAAAACGGGACGGCC
>NQII01010973.1:12757-32140 GCA_002778355.1 Clitarchus hookeri
GGGGGGGGGGTGTTCACCACCGAGGCTTCTACTCCCAATATGCGATACATGTCAACTCCACCACGGCTATGTGAAACTGGCACACCTGCGCCCAAAATTTCGGTTTCAGTTGAATCTCTGTCTGTAGTTCTCCTTCTGTGGCTGACGGTCTGTGCTCTTTCATCTCGATGCGAGGCAGCTGTGACCATCTTTCACTGACTCTCTTCCCTTCCGCCTGATAACCAAGGACCATGCCTGGCAGTCACTTTCTAGCTAGCCTCGTGGTATCTCTTTCCTCGGTGTGTGCAACGGTAGGGGCCCATGATATCGACGGCGATGTGTGTCCATGGCGTTTTCGGCCGACTGAGTGTGTATTGTATCTTTGGTGTAGGGTAGGCCTTATTTTTATAACAAGTCTAGAACCTGGCGACGTATGCCCTCACATCTATACTAATTCCTTGCCATGCATAACTGTTGGTCAGGTGCCTTAAGGTCACCTGATAGCCCGGATGTTTTGCATGGGGGTTGTCATATTGGTGTTCACAGATACTGCCTCGTAGCTCATGAGGAACCCAGATTTTCCATTGATCGGTTTGTGGGTGTGGTCTCACACAGATTATGCCATCTCTTCCCTTGCATCTGTCAGATCTGATATATTAAAAATGCTGTTCTAAAACGCCATTTCATAGGATGTCAGTATCATGTCTCGCATCTTTAAATAATTTCAAGTTGCTTATTTTTCTTGAAGTACCACAAGTTCTCAAGCGCTAGTATTTAAGTCTTATGGCACANTAAATAATTTCAAGTTGCTTATTTTTCTTGAAGTACCACAAGTTCTCAAGCGCTAGTATTTAAGTCTTATGGCACGGAGAACTTAAGCCTACGGCACAGAATAATTAAATCTACAGTACAGAGTTCTTGAGAATACAAATTTTAAAACGCGCTTCCACTTCGGACTCCAGCTGAACACGTTAGAAAAATTGCTTCACTGATAGGCAAAATGCTGGATCGCCGTTCGCCAATCAGCGCTTGGCAATCTACTTGCCAGCCGACAACCGAACCAATACAAAATATTAAGAAGCAAAAAATAGTAAATTACGTGTAGACGCAACGCCCGTTCCAAGAGCCTTGCGCAGCCAAACATATAATGGATACGGCAACATCAAAGGATCCGCCAAGTAAATTCCTTTCTATGATCTTAGTAATTTTTTCAGGGGCGTGTTGTGAACTGTTGCAAGGAAAGCTGTGTTTTGCTCTGTGTCTTACATTATCGTTAGCAGTTAACACATCGACCAATTAAACGTAGTAGTGCTGTAGACGTCACAAAACGTTTTGAATGATGCATCGCCGCTCTCTCCTGACTGGACGCAGCGTATTCAGGTCCTCCTGGCTTCACTATGGTTACCGGTTTATGCTGCGTCCTCCGGATGTGTACAGCAATGAGCAGAAATAAGCTTATTTGCCACATTTCTATCTATGATAATATTTTAATAACTCAATAACATTCCGTTGTGCCAGGAAAATTGTTTATATAGTGTCTGTAAGTGGAAGTGATTGAAGTAAATGAAATTTGTTTCTTATGTCATAAAAATATCCGTGAAAATCATAGGGGACTTAGAAATTTGTAAAAACTTATATACCTTTTTTTAATTCACGAAGGAAGGGAAAAAATATATATTGCCCATACATAACTAACAAAAGCAATAAGTCGAAATTATATTTTTACAATATTATGTCTATTGTAAACCTTTTGTGTATCTGAATATTTTTTTTATTATGATTGACTGTTCACAGGATTCGTCATGAAGAAAATGGATTTTTGAAATCGTAACCAACCAGATGGTGAACGTGTTGTAATTTTCACTGGTTTTAACAGAAACCACTGTGATAAATTTATATATTTCATCTTAAAATCTATCAGGTTATGATAAGGTTTTCCTCTGGAATTTGAATAGTCTGCTCAACCAGAAAATCTTATGTAATACAAAATTACTGATATTTATCCTATGTGCACAGAAGGCACACTGCGCTGAAAACGTAAGTTCGAAAACATCATCGATTAACTATATTAATCAGTTGAATAGAGAACACTTGAAAGGCGTGGAAACAATTATACACAGATATTTCATGGAAAATTTTTATTTCTTAGCCATTTATGAAGAAGTTACGTTGAATGATTGAACAGTTGACGTAATTCTGGCTTACATTCACCTACAGACATCAGTTGCTGTATTACACCTCCCCACAAACGCGAGCGATGCTGGATACAGATATTTCAATAAGTTTGAGAACACGGAGAGTAGCGTGGCATACATTATCTTCACCAAGTATGACAGCGAAGTGTGTTTACCACTATACGACTGGATGAGCCTTCCATTCTGGAATCCGCAAGCTCGATTCCTCTTGATCACAACCGACATTGTTAAAGTTGACCCTCAGGAGACTGTTGGTATATTTAGAGACTGCTGGGATTCTCAGAACATTCTCAACATAGCTCTCGTCTACACTCATGACGTGTCCCCGCTAGCTACAAAGACTCACGTAGTTACTTACAACCCTTTCAAAGACGAAATCTCTAAAACTGATATAATATCCAAGGGAGCGAAAGGAAATTTTGATTTATTTCCTGAGAAAATTCATGATACAAATGCCTACAAATTTGACATCAGTGTGTCACCTGGTCAAGAACTAGCAGAACCAAAATACGCAAACAACGGCGCCATTGAATTCGAGGGGCCTAGCAGTCTCGCCATTAATGCAGCTGTGAAAAAATTTAACGGTACAGTGAACAACCTTCCCCAATCCAACTCCATATTGGTTACAAGCCACAAGTTCTCGAAGGCATTGTACGCCGATGAGGCGACGTTTGTTGAGCCTGTGGCCAAACGATGCATGTATCCTCACGAAAGATTCTGTTTCACCGCTGTGGTTCCAAAAAGTGAGCCTCTACCCAAGTACTTGAACATTGTTCTGCCTCTTACATACCCTGCGTGGGAACTGTACTTCATCACGTACGTTATTATTGCTGCATTCTGGAAATGTGTTTCCCGTTTCGACATTGAAGATGTAGGTAGTGCTAGTATTTACTTAGAGACAGTACGTCTAGCTATTCAAGGAGGAAGTGAAACCAGGCCCCTCTATTTAGTGCAGAGAATCATAATACTTATGGCCACCATTTTGAACCTTGTGGTAACAGGTTTGTACTCTGGGAATCTAACGAGATTTCTATTTAAAACCTATTTTTACCCAGACATACAGGATTTTAAGGAGTTTATAAAATTAGACCTGAAACTTTCCATCTTCATGTCAATGGATGACGTAATGGAGATGATAGGGACAATTGATTTTGAAAACGAGGATATGATGATAGGCTTGAGTAGGTATGTCCCAATACCAGACAATTACGATGCTCTAGACATGATTGCAAATTACAGGAATTTAAGTAGAATCATGACCCTTATCACTGCTAAACGCACTTCATCTAACATGAGGTACTATAAGGACGGCATTCCGTTGTTGCATCTCGTTGACGACTGCTACATCCGCCCACACACAGCCAACTNATTCTATAAGGACGGGATGCCGTTGTTGCATATCGTTGACGACTGCTATATCCTCCCACACACAGCGAACTGGGTCATGCCGCCCAACAATCCCTTCCTTGGACAATTGAACGGTGATTTGATGCGTTTTGTAGGAGGCTTTGTACGTAAATGGAGGCATGACTACACTGAGGATTCCGAGAAGATGGCCAGAATCTTGAGTCTCACCTACACATTTGAACCAGTGTCGCTCTACCATACACTTATGGCATTCTTTTTTCTGGCGCTTGGAATCATTACCTCATTCTTCACTTGGTTGTGTGAGATGAAACTTGGGTACTCAAAAAAACGTTAAACTACTAAAGGTATATCTGCTTACGTCAAACTATTTCATATAGACAGAAAGCATGTATAAGATTTTTTTTAAGTAAATTGGGCTAGAACCAATAATTTGAATAGAGGTTTAGCTCAATAGTTCTCATGGAGAAGAAATCACAGTGTATTGTTTTTTAATCCTGTCAACAGTTAGGGTAAAAATACATTTTAGTTACCAAATTTTCATGAGTTGGATTGAACCATGAAATTAAATAAACTATGTTATAAAATTAGAATAATATACGGATATAAATCGTTTATTATTGGCGCTTATTCATACCAAACTTAGTTTAACAAATACAATATAAACAACACAACAGGCAACCTCGAATCACGTCACTGGATGGTTGTCAGTGATACATTATCCAGAAGTTATCTAACCAGAACTTTGTTTTCAGGGAAATGCCTGATGAGAAATCGAATGAGACATATAAAGGGATTTAATATATTTTTAATTATATTACATGGCTAGACAACCAATCCTTTATACGTATGTCCTGACGCCGGCCTTAATAGTATTAAGAATTCTGACAAGTAGTTCAATTTATTAATTTCATTTAACTAACTTGTTTAGAGGACGACATATATTTCTAAGTTTACAATTAATGTTAACCCAGTTTTATACTACTACATTTGGTCAACCGTCTCGTTTTCATCTAAAAAAAAAAAATTTTTAATACATTTTCTTCTGAATCCTATTTAAACCTTATATGATTTATGTTATATAAATATTAATATAATCGTTTTAACAAAATCTAAGAGACGTTTTTATAAATCTACAACAAAAGGAATTTTATAATTACCAATTTCTGAGAGCAGTCTGTGGAAATAAAAATGAGATTTGCATGGTGAATTTTAGTGGAAAAAAAATACGAGGCCGCATGAATGACCAAGAAGGCAGTAGGAAAAGCAGATAACAGCATAATTGAAGATTATACTAAAGCACATGGTAGAATGATAAATACTGTAGAGAAAGGAAAGAAAGTGGTGCAATTTAACAATACAATACCTCAATATAATGGAATTCAGTGATAAATTATGGTGATTTGAGTTTGTTTTACATTATATTAACACTTTGTGGGGTGATGTAGAGAAGCTTGGGCATGTCTGTACATCAGGGGCTCCAGAGCCGATGAGGCTGAAACAAGGTGAGTGTTCAGCAACGCAAAATGCGGGAAAATGGGATATGCCCGAGAAAACACGCCGAAAATTAGCATTGTGTTTCACTATTCCCACGTGAGAAAATACGTGGGCGACCCCGTCTAGAATCGAGCATGGTTCGCCTGAGTGGGAGACTAGTAGTCTGACCACTAAACGACCGCGGCCCCACCTGATATGAAGAAACTGTTGGACAGAAGTTGGCGAGTTTATAATTGCAACCTTCAACCTTGAGTTATAACTGTATATTTGCCTCTCGACTATGCGTATGACCTCTCTTCTGAAATGTTTAAGTCAAGCCGTGCCCACACCGAGTTTGGTTCTATGCATAAACAGACTCTTGCATAAAATAATAAAGTATTTGAGAATCCCAGGACACATTTTGTCACAATCCTTGATAAAGTGTTTACAGAGCACTCAGAAAAGGTTGCATCGAAAACTCTACGGTAAAGCTTTGAAGTTGTATTCTATATTAGCCACAACCGAAATACAGTATATGTGTAAGTACGTTCAGATATTTTATTGCAGTTACAGCAGTTGGAAGGCGACTTCATTTATGTATTGGTTTTCTGTACTGACGTCTCTTCTTTGCTTTATAGGATCAGAGAAATCTGATGATATATTCATTTGTACAATTACAGATATATAGAAACGGATATTTATATCACTGGCACTATGCTCTTGACAAATATTTAACTGGCATGATAATATTATTTATTTTTGTTTACAAATAATCTTCGTTATATGTTTAGTATTTGCATTCGTTTTGCTGTTTCTAATTATCAACATTCCACCAGGACGACTATTGCCAAATTCAATCATTTTTAGGTATTAGAAAATATGGTGGATTAAATTTTCTTTCGACTAGGCATCACAATCCAATGTAAGTTATATCTTATTCTTTTAATAATTGGTTGCTGCCCTAGTAAATAACTATTCTTAGCAGTCCTTTTTTTCTTGCAGTGTTGTTATTGATTCGATGTCTTTATGTAAGTATGAAATATTTTCTAAAAAAATTTCGAAATTAATAACAATATGTATGTAGTTACAATGGTTAGTTTTATTCGTGTGATTTAATGCAATTTTTTCATACACACTATTTTGAAATTTTTTGTTTTAATGTTCATCCATAATGAAACATCATTATTAAAATCAAAGCTGGACATATTTATATGTGAGATAGTGTGTAATATTTGCGGAAAAGGACATGATACTGAAAAATATTAATAAAATTGTCATGCAGCACCATACATGATAAATTTTGTGCGCTTTGTGAAATAAGTAGTGTGCTGGAAATGTGTTTGTAAAACTTTCTTTTTAAATAAGTGTGACAAACTTGTGTATTGAATAAAACTTTGTATTATGAAATAAATGAAAAAATTCACACCATTGTAAATATTTTGGGAAAATGACTTTGCATTTGATATTAAAAAAAATAAAACATCAAATTAATTTTATTTTTTATGATAACGAATGTTTTTTTTAAAATATATATAGTGTTGGATATTTGAGAATTTCAATTAGTGGTATGCCTTCACTGCCCTAACATAAAATCATATTTAAGTTATTATTATTGTATCAGCATTAAAATAGTTATATTATTCGGATACATTCCATATTTAATATAACATTTTCGTGTCCTGAGACCAAAGCGTTCAAAATTCTTATGCTTTTATGAAGTTAATTTCTCTATCTTGGAGGTTGCTGTGGAGACCAGCGTAATTGAATAAAAATGACAATGGTGTTTTCTTCGAATAAAATTGGAAAAACGTTTGTGTCAGGTGATTGGCGATGATATTTAATTATTCTATATATCAGAATTGCCTTTACAGAGGTAGAAGGAAATATCCGATTCGGGTTCAGGAATCGAAATGGGGCTCGGACTCCGACCAACCGTCATCTTATTTCCGGAGGCCATATCGTCCACTATACTGTCCGGGATTATGTATGCAATCATGTCCACTATATTGTCATCTATCTGGTTTCCGGCTTCCATCTTGTCCACCATATGATAAAGAGTCTTGTCTGCCATCTTGTTTTCTTATTACTCATTTTCGATTGACCTTAGTCGCCTTCACTCTAACTTGCCATCTTGGATTCCTTTTTACCATACTCTATTATTTCATCCTTATTTTTTCATGATATTGCATTACACTATTGTCGTATTCACTCCACTCTGTCATCTTGACGTCATGATATATCATTCCGACCTGATTTCATAAATTTGACATAACGTTCTATTATTCAATAATTTTTGTTTAAGCTCCCGCATTCTACATTATTAAAATGATAATTACTCATTCTGTCGCTTGTGATCCACTTCCTTAAAACCACAATTTTTTAGTTCACTTTTCTGGTGCTCTATCTTTAATTGTGATGTCTTCTATCATGGATTCCATTTTCACATGCTCTATAAATAAAATAATATTTTCATAGGCTCTTGCATTCCACCTTAGTCGATTTCCCTCTACCCTGCCATCTTTGTTGTACTTACAAAATGTTTCATGTTGTATAGGGGTTGATAGATTTTTTCTGTTGGAATAGGACATAGAATATATTTCACGAAGTGTTAGACATAATCACTGAATAGGGTACTTACAAAATTTTCATCAATATCATCCTTACTAAAACCTAATAACTTAAACTTACATAACCTAATATAACTTAATCTGACTGTGCCTAACTTTGCTTAACTTAATTTAACTTCACTTAAAATATCGTAACCTTACTTCGGATAACTTCATTTAACTTAACCTATATGGAATTAACTCAATCTAACCTAACTGAACCTAACTTTGCTTAACCTAACATAACCTAACCTTTTATAGTTTTAGTTATCCTAACCTAACTGTAATATAAAAACACATTTGTACAACTGCTTATTATTCGCTCCTCTTAAAATCCATTATGTTTTGTCTGCCGACGATTGCATTTGTTTTTAACCACCATCTTTGATTTCATAATACCTAAGCCCCCATATGTGATCTTTATATGTTACAATTTTTGTAGTACTTAACCACTTGTGTTGTACTTACATGTTTCACATGTACAAAGGTCTTTCACCTCTTATATGTCTTAATTTTTATCTATAGGTACATCTTTTCACATCGTGAATACTACATAACGAATTATGTTGTACCTTACCACCCAGTAAGATATAAAAAAAGCGTATTTTAATTTAAGCGTACTCTAACGAAGATGACTGAACGTAATCCAGAGAAAATAAATCCCAACACATCGTCACATAATTCACCAAATACTAGAATAGTCATAGCTGACCCACAACAATCCTAATAAAAATGCTTTCACTAAGCAAACTTATACCTACATGGCTCACGACATACCGACCATACATACGACCTAATGTAACCTAAGAAAATCCCAGACATTAAAACTAAATGAGCCATTCCTTATAAACCAAAAGGAAACTCGTCAATACTAATACACCGTGGAATAGACGAAGAAAAATTATTACAATTAAAATCAAATATAGTACAAGAGAAAGTCATACACCATAACATCTACCGAGCTACCACAAATAACAGTCCATCCCATTCGACAATCATTCCTCCCATCTGTCAACTTAACTTATCTGATACCAGACACATTTACATACCAAACAGCCAAACCATATCCTATAACATTATGAAAATTAACCAATACTATTCATCATCCATACTACCCAACAAACCATAGATGCAATCTAATATAACTCATGTGTACCAAGCAACCAAACGATTGAACACATCCTTAGCCACAATCATTCCTACCATCTATTTAACAATTTATACAAGCCTACTAAAATTCCCACGTTTCATAAATTAAATAAAACTAAGATATTACAAGTCATCAATACTACCCAACACAATGCGTATACAATCTGTCATAACTCAAGGGTACCAAGAAACCATACCGGTCAGGCTTACCTATAACATACATACTATTACATCTGCTCTGCCAATCAATGCTGTACAAAATAAAATAGTCACCATACCACCCAAAAATAATAAAAAAGTACACCACCCACACAGAGGAATTTAAAACTCAGCGACACAATAAACTCTTGTCCTTATCTTGTGACACCAGATAAATACACTGACCGCCCATATAAGCCACTTTTACTCAAGCATGCCTTAGCTTACAGGAATCACCATTACAAACATACTGTCACTGCTATTTTGACAAACACCGAAAGTCGCCGGACAGATATACTAGATACCATGCAACACAATATAATAACCACACCATCCATCATAAACCACGTGTACCAATCCACTTTACTATCCAGACCAACCCATAACACAGAAATCCCTACCATCTGTCAAACTAGCATTACCGAACGATACCAGGCTAACAAACCATAACATATCCTAATCCTAAGAAAATATTGAGTCATAGCAATCAACAATAACATTCAACACACCAATCATACTATCCATCATAGCTCAAGCCACTATACAATTGAGAACATACAAANAAACATCCCCTAATCCTAAGAAAATATTCAGTCATAGCAATCAACACACCAATCATATTATCCATCATAGCTCGAGCCACTACACAATTGAGAACAGCCAATAACAAAAAAATTAAGGAGTCCAGAAGGAAAATGAGAAAACCGCAAAGGATGAAGGTAGCAATAAAGATCAGGCCTGGGAGAGAGAGCCTGGAAGGACTGAGAGAAGTTGCATGACAGGGCAATAAACTTGAACAACATTTCTGAAAAAATAGATGGTGATGACATGGAATGATAAAACGTGAATGTAAAGGGCCCTTCTCCACTTCTCATCACTAAAATGACATCACTTAGCCACATTATGGTGTCATCGGCGGAAATTGTTCAAGTGCTAGCTCTACTGTGCAAAACCCATTTTTGCTGGAAATTTGGCTGGTTCCAAGGGAAATTAGTATAAAATTTTGGGAAATTCAATTGATTTCGGCTGATTTTAAGGGAAAAAAGGAATTTTTTAGAATAAAAAAAGAAGAAAAGTGCTACGTAATGTTATCCAAGATGGACGCCGCCACGTTGCCAGGTCCCTGAGAGGACGCCAGTGTTGCTAGAATCAGAACATTCTATCTATTCTTTTATTCCATTTTTACGTCTTTCATTTGGTTTTAACGTTATAATTATTGCGTTCTCTTTGAAAGTTTCACATGCATTAAATGAGATGAAGTTAGAATATTGTTACGTACTAGTTGTTTTGACAGTCTTAAAATTACCAAATAAGTTAAAACATATAAGAATGTATATGCGTACATTTTTGACCTTTATTGTGAATGTTCTCTTGGTCTCTGTATTGTTACGGAAAGTTCTCCAAGCTGGATGATCTGGGTTCAAATTCTGGACACTTCAGCTTTAAAATAAATACGTTAAATTGTACAATATAAATCGCGACTTTCGGAAATTGGTTTATTTCTCGTAATGACCCGGCTAAATTCAATAAAAATAAGTAAATCCTTTCAGACGTTTGGCCGTTACTTAATAAATCAATGAAATTATCTCATTGAAACCACCGGTGATATTACACCGATTCTAAGAGGTGCCACCTTCACTGATTAGAGAGTTTCAATGTCAATGCAAATCAGAGATTTCCAAATTTTTATACAGCGGTTATAATTGAAAAAATACGCTTTTGAACCTTACCTGAAAGAGATTCACTTAAATGTAAACTTTTAATCAACAAAAATATTTAGAAAAATTTTCATGAAATTCTTCAATACTTTTTCTTTCTCCGACAATGTATTTTATATCTAAACCAGTCAATGTTGTTTTCAATTTAAATAGGATTATCTTGTTTGTGATATATGTCTCTGCAGAAGTGCTTTGTTCTTTGTAGATAATATTATTTTGAAACAGCATTCAAAATATTGTTAAGTTCTTATATAAAGCATAACATCCACTGGCAAACTTACTGCCTTACACTCTACAAATATCTGGTAGCAAGGTTGCGTGGTTCCATTTGCTGTATTCTGCAGGCGTCTCATGCATATGCCATTGTTCTGACACCATATAAACCCATTTCAAAGTTTCAGTCCTATGTTCAGTACACAAATATTGCAACAACACTTAAATTAATAAGTTTATAATGTAAAAGTTGTTGCAATTCTTGTGTACCGTACCATGCTCTCTAGTATCGAATCAGTGAGTAAAATCATTAACCTCTTTAGACGTCAAATAATTGGACAGCGTAAACAAACGAAATCTAAAATTTTGATAAAATATCTGTCAAAAAATTTGCTTATTAACTTTTTATATTTAAGCTGCTATCTGTGAGGCAAGCTTCAATAGCGTATTTAGTTTAACTATAATCGCGGTTTACAAATTTCGTCTATGAAACTCAGAATTATATTAAGGCCTCTAGATTTGCCAAATTGATACAGAAATAAGTGTGTCTAGAATGCTTTAATTAGTTTAGACAGTCTTACAAGAACGCAGGAATAAATTATGGTTGATCTTCTTAATTAAACATACAAAATTTGTTAAAAAAAATTACGGTATTTTCAAACTAAGATATTAATACAAATAAGAAATAAGAGGTCTCCTGGACAATCAATAGTTTAATTGCATATTCAAGTTACAAGCACAGATGATTCAAAAACTTTACGGCAATTTCGAATGTAAAGAGTTTGTGTACTGTGAACACAGTTCTAAAGTAATGAATTAAGCACTTTTCAAGAAAAACCTTCTTTTAACCAAAATTTTTTAATTTATATTGGGATTATGAAACATAAATCTGTGGACATATATACAATGCAGGCAGATAAGTGGCCTAATACATGATGCCATCATCAGTTTGGGTAATAAATACAACCACATCATGTGGTAACTTAAATATTCTCCAAAAATGCACACATATGTAATGCACTATTCAGCCATTTATTTGAGATTTCCTCTGAATCTCAATAATTCCCTATGCTTTTATTCACTTGTTACCAGTTAATTTGCTTGCTTCTTCGTTCAACAGCAGCATATAAACTGATATATAGTTAATGTTATTTCATATATTGATATCGATGTTTCATACTTATAGTGTACATGTACAGCAATTATGAAATACGCATGGATTTGGGTCGACTAACTGTGAATATTCTAAGGATGAACCAGATGACTACAATTTCATCAGAAAAACTGTAGAATCACAACACTATTACTCAAACAGACTTAGAATTACAGGCCTTACACTGAAAATTACTTTATAATCCACATATATTATTTGTTTAATTTTATCTACAGGGGATTGGAAAGATCCTTTAATGCAGAGGATTTGTTACTCAGATTTTACTGTACATATGAAAGATTGGATTAAAATACCCAAAATGGGTATACTCAATAAGAAGTTAACAGATTACTCACTAAAATTTAAATAAATATTTATAAATTATCTGACTACTTACGAAAGTAGTAAAAAAGTGATTAATTAACTGATGCGTATCAGACATGGGTATAACGGAGAAATTTTCCCTCTCAACATACAACTGGGCCTGTCGACGGTGAAAGTTCTACACCGTCAACATTTGTGAACATCTTTTTTGTTCATATGTCTTTTTAATACAGTACCAGATAAATTTACCTTGGCGAGATCAATATCAATATTACTCGATATTATTTTTACTGCAATAATTTTCTCACAAAAACGTATTTGTANTTTTTCTGAAGCTGTGTTAAAGTCTATATTCCGAAAATTATAATATATGTTTCACCTCCACCTAAATCAAACAAATATTCACCTAGTCTTGAAAACTACACCAAAACGACAACGCACCGCATTAGTTCGCACTCATTGCAATACTATATTTAACGATAACTTTTTCCTACTACGAATTACCAACCACCATATATTCCCTCCGTTTTTGTTTCTATAAACTATACAAATAAAAATTACGATTTACTAATGAAATGTAAGTATATGTACAATTTAACCAGTAATAATGAAATGTTTCTAAAACCCTTACCTACGTGACGTAAATAGGAAATAACCAAGCATTTATTCGTGGGATGGTTTTTTTAATGTTTTATTAAAAAATTGTGAAATAAAACTGCGCAGAGACTATAATTACGGTTTAACTTTTTACTATCAAACATACCCAATTACTTATATAATCAAGATTGGGGATGGAATCAACCATGGCCTGTATTTAATAAACCACTTGGTATCTACCGAGACTAACTAGAAAGAAACGAAATAAGACCAAGCCCTGGATTTGTGAATCAGATTATGAACATTGGTTATCCCGAACAGTCTGTTACCACTGTGCCTCTGTGTTCGGCATGGTAACAGTGAGTCACTAACCTACACCATAAGAAGTATATAGAGTTGTGTTTATTACTACTGTTCATATTAAAGCTATACAGGACCATGTGTAACTAAGGCAGTAACAATTTGAAAAGAAATTAGACAGATTTTTAAATAATCACAAGTTTCTAACATTGTTTTTATCGTTGCCAAAATATTATTATTTCAGTGAACTTTACGCTTTACCTTATCATATGATTAGAAAATCGATATTTCAATAACGAATATGGTAATTTTGATTCTTTAAAATACGTCATTATGCTTAACTACTGTTCTTCGCTGAAATTGTAATATTTTTATTTCACTAAGTTCAATGATATAAAAAGGCGCACTTAAAAATCAAACTCTATCATCTTGTTAGTAACTAGGTCAGACAGTCGATGAGTGGTACATTGTCCGTATAAGATTTAAAATGTTTTAACATTAAAAAGTTTTCCAGGTCCTATTTCATACTGAACGATTATATAAATTTTAAGGTTTTTTTTAAATCCGTATTTTTCATCTTCAATCTTTGCCGAAAATGGAGAATATAGGATAAATTACACCGATAAAAAACCTGACTGTATAACTTTTTGTACAAGCATACATACGTGATCAGCGCATATCTCACAAATGAGCACAATTCCTAAATCCAGTCAGTGTTCCGCGAGATAAAGTACGTCACCACAGTCATCAATGTTCGTTATTTCGTGGCTGGAATGTTTCTACAGAGAATGAGGGTGGTTATAGTTTTGACAACGTGATATGTTGCTACGAAAAAAGGCCTAATAGCATAGTTATGGTAGTGGGGTAATATAACTTTGTTGCATTTCTCAGACACGCGAACCATGAATCTCAAGATCCGATCGCATACGTGGTCACCGTGAGCACATCCTACTTATAATGACGAGGTTTCCTGACCAGCACATCAATCTTCAAACTTACAATACAAAGCATCATCCGGCGATGTTCCCACCTTGTCACCGTATTTATGTTCAGATCACATTCATCACGCTCGATATTGGTCATCATTCAGTAAAACTCATTTTACATCGTAGCGGTGATTATCACTTGATGTAGTGTTTTATGCAACTGTGAATGCAGCTTTACTTACCGCCTTAGGTTTATTTAAATCAGTTTACTGCGTGCTGTTATGTTCAAGAATAAAATTTTCACCTTATTATTAAATACAAAACTACTTGACAAAATTCTTGAAAAATTAATGGACTAAGATCAGTCTCTGTTCTCTCATGTGAGAATGAAAAATATAAAACGCTTGGTTCATTTTTATAACCGTCCAGATGCAACAAAATCAGCATGGGCAAAAAAATTCCACACATTAAAAATATATGTAAAGAACGGAAAAGGTGATGTTACGTTAGCAGGGTGATCAATTCCGTCACTATAACATCGTGACTAATAAAAAAATTGTAATATATTTGCTCTCGTTCGATTCAGTATACAACTGCTAAGCAAGTATTATCTTCTTGAGTTGGTACCATGCATGCGCAACAATGTGGAACCCATGGCGACTGGTAGTACTATAGGGAATGGGCGAATGTTCCCGAGTAGTGTCTCTCACTATTCTGGTGCGCTAGCGAGCTCATAAAACCAATATCCTTTTCGTGACATATTTTCTTATTCTCGTCAAAGACAGGGCCGTGTGACCGACACAGCCAAAGCACGACTTTACATCGCCAGTACCTCGAGCGACGCAGCTCCTATATGAACAGGCAGCACCTGAGTGACGTCACAACCGAGGCAGAGGTGAAGACAAGAAAGACAAGAAAGACTCATTCAATCATTATAATCATTAATGTAATCCTCAGGTCACCTTGCTCCAAGAACAACCAGACATCGACAACGACGATATTACTGGTATTGACGGAACTATAGTCACCAGAATGACAACGCACCGCATTAGAACTTACTCTTACAAGACATTACCGTCACTACCTATATCCTCTCTGTTGTTATTCGTATAAATTGAAATATTATAATTTATGTATTAACAATATTAAAGTTAATTCAGTGTAAAATGAGATGCCCTTATATTAACAGAATTGCACAATGTTTGTTACACATGACATATTTTGGAACAACTGAGCACGTCAAGTATGGGGTGATTTTTTAAATGTTTCATCAAAAAAGTGCGAAGAATCTGCGAATAGGCTTTAACGACAAACCCTCTTACCTAACTCCTTTGAACACATTTAATTGAAAATACAATTTTGAAAATTTGCAAGTCTTCCATCATAACAACACGGTCAAAAACCACATGAACAAACATAATTTGCTTTCAATAATTCACTTCAATCTTTTATGATTTATGTATATACATAAAATTTATAATTACGTGAAAATAGTTCAAAATACAATTTAAAAGAATTAAGAATACTTTATTGAAATAACTTGTTATTATTAAATGTTTTAATAAGCAATGTTGAAAGCTAATTTTACTTACAAAATTCAAACTGTCATGTCAGCCCAAATCAGTGACGGAAAATAGTAATATTTTCCGTGTTCTTCTAGACATATTGTACCCAAATATTTTGAACCATTTAAATAATTCGTGTATGTTTTTAAGTCATGAAAATAAATTTGTTATTTCGATTTGATAATTGTATGTATCTAAAATGTGATACAATATTTTGTGTGGGCTACATCAAATTCCTTGTCACACTTCTCCTTGTGATATGGTTGTGCGATTGTACATTAACCTATTCCATTAAAAATCTCCACGGGAAACTATTCAATTACTAGGACATGACAAATAATAATGATAATCTACTTATAACCAACTGTCGCAAGAACCACCGAAGATGACATGAGCCCTTGCACCTGAATTTAATACCAAAAATTTAAAGGTACTTAATATTATATATTTTATTGATATAAATATTATGTATATCTAAACCGTATTTGCAGTACGACGTCAATTTTAATTAAAACAAAAAATGGTTCCTTATTGTAAACTACCCTCGACGGGAAATATTTTTGCGTAATTATAGTTAAAAAATATGGTGGTTTCATAATACCTTTCAATTTACATAAATATTTCTGTGAATTTTCCTTTGCTATTTTTTGGTGGAAAGTAGGATGTATTTAAGGTCAAATTTAAGCGCACACAGTTCGCTGACATGCACTATTAAAAGCCAGGTTTAAGGGTTGAACAACATTTTCATTTCTTCATGACATTTTTAAGTCCTTAATTCTACAAGTTATTGACAGATTTATTAACTATCTCCGATTTCCGAGAATGCATGTAATACTGAGCCGCTTCACTATTGATATAATGCCATGTTTATATCGAGCTTTGTTGATATTATCGTAGTGTAATAAGCCGTGAAGGAAAAAAAGATTAATTTGCAGGTTGCGTAATGCTCTTGGACAGGCATAAGGGATACTAAATGTTTCATATTCATATCATACAATACGTTTTGAAGCTGACTCACAAGTTTTCATGTATGATTTTTGTGCATGATAGCTTGTCGAGATCTATCCACATATGTATATATACGAGCGCTCGATACCAGTGTAACGTCGGTTAAGTCACGTGGCCTGCCAACTGCGGTACTAGAAGTAGGCTGTCAAGCAACAACAAACCATTCTCCGTAATATTGGCAGACTTCCACGTAGAGGTAAGTTTAGTGCTGTCACAGAATGGAGCTTATGGACATTTATTTACAACAATTAAATCTGTGGTAAGGACGAGCACAATATCTGCACATAAGATAATGGGAACGTTCATAAGAGTGCATGGTACTTGTTTTATCAGGATGATGTAGATCACAATTATTTTTAACTTTTTAGTAGCAGCTTTCATAAAAAAGAAAATGTTATAGGAACATTAAGGATTAATCACATTAACTTGCCGGGTTTGCTGAGTTGCTACAATTATCATGGGACTTCTTTATACTTCAAATTATCAGTTTTAATATACCAACTTTTAATTACCAGCATATCCTTAATAGTTAAGGGTACAGCGATGGCATTTTAAGGTAATGCATTTTAGCAGGTCAAATACACCTAAGACATCTCGAATGCACTTTCGATAGCTTTTTCCGTATTTGGTGCAATGCAATATTGTATTTTTTACTACCGCAAATATAAGAAGTACGTTTCTTTCGCGCGAACCCTAATGCCATACGGAATGCAATTTCGGTCACTGTTTTTATTTGCATAAAAGACGTGGTATTAGGTAAGAGTGCGTTCACACAAACCCAGTTCATGGCGCAAATGTTGTCCACACACTTGCTTACTTAACCATATTGCATACAACAAAAATTAATTAAATTATAGCATTTCTTACAGTATTATCCTATTAAAACCAGTACGGGAAATTGTATTCTATATAACAAGTTTTTGCATAATAATATTATTCCCTAGAATTTTATGTTTCCAATTACATTTACGTTATTTTGTGATTAAATGGAACTATTATTTCTAATATGTTCACTTATTATTGCTCTTATTTTGATAAAAATATTATGTAATCAAGCAGACATGATAAGGAATTTTAATACTGTCTTGTCAGAAAATATAGCTCCTTACAATGATACATTTGTACCTTATTGGATATTAAAGTTATACTACTTTTGGCTCGTTGAGTGTAATAGTTTAGTGCATAATGGAAGTTGCGAGTGTACAGTGTAACGAAATTTGACAGTGAACGTGTTAGGGGAATGACCCAACGCGCATGCGCGTATCGTCTATCTATATACAAACGCAAGGTACACAACATAGCACGTGGTTATATTTAAAACCGACATATAATCGGTTCATGTAATAAACAAATTGAAAAACATTTCATTTTTTTAGTAATTAATTGAAAATATATATATGTATATATTATTAATTTATTTTACTTGCATTGTGTCATGAAAAATTTGTTACTGACAAAAATTGTGCAATACATTTTTTAAAGTATTTAAAATATTTGAGGTTATGCGCGTATCGTCTAGCTATATACATACAAACGCAAGGTACAGTATATTGCACGAGGTTATATTTAAAAAGAACAGGAACTCAGTTCATAAAATAAGAAAATTGAAAAACTTATAATTTATATTAGTAACTCATTGTGAATATATATATTTTATTAATTAGTTTTACATACATTAGGCAGTAAAAAATTTGTTAGTGACAAAAATTGTATAATAAAATTTTTTAAGGGATTTTGAAGTATTTGAGGTTCATTTAAATATGTTCTTTAATCAAACCTTTAATGATTGTATTTAATGAATTTCTTTGGCCATTTAATCCATTTTTCTACTTACATAAAATAATTGCATACGTAAAAAAATCTTATTTTTGTTTGGCAAAATAAATATAACATCTAACGCGCGTATATATGCAAACGCACCCAATTTTTTTTAAAGTAAAAATATTTAAGTGTTATATACAAGTTTTCGATTATTCAAAATTAATAACATATTACATCATTATTTATACTCTTTTGCCAGTCCAGCGCATAAATACTGTGGAATGGTTTCCTTTTGGTGTATTTTTCCGGATTTGTGTACATAATGTTTACGTATAACGGAAGAATACTAAATGAATGGGTATACTCAAGAAAAACAGCAGCAAGGCTTCACAAAAAGTGAAACGACCATAAATAAAGTCACTCTCCAGAAAAATTTATGACACATTATTGAAATAACGTTAAAAGATGGAATGTATTTCCATAATTTCTTATAATTACCTGCGAAATGTACTTAGGGCAAAAAGTAAATTTTTTGTTAATTTGTGTATATTTACAGACAATGGCTTTCAAAATGTTATTTCGAAAGCATTTTGTTAAAACAAACAGCCTGATGAAGGTGTTTCACGTACAGGAAAACGGCATACTACATTGCCCAGGACGCTCCGTAAGATGAAACTAGATTTTATATATCAATGATGCTGTCCTAAAACGTAATTTCATGTTTCGCAACTTTACATAATTTCATGATACTGATTTTTCCTCAAGTAGTACAAGATCTCGAGCGCGAGTACTAAAGTCAATGGCACAGATCACTCAAGTCTACGGCACAGAGTACTTAAGTATATAGTTC
>NQII01010974.1:0-25584 GCA_002778355.1 Clitarchus hookeri
TTTATGTCATGCAGATGGGGGACGGGGTAGCACCTTACATTGTAAGTTCGTTTCACGTATTTTTTTATGTGCCAAATTTATTATCCTAAAATTTTTTTTTTTTTAATTTTCACTTGTGGCAGATATTAAATTAGCATGATAAATTTTCTACACCAAGTTTTTTTACTCTTGACATTAAAATCTGATTGCTTACTGCGGAATACAATGTGGGTGTGTACGTATTGCGTTTAATAAAAGTTGTAAATAAGCCTGTGTCATGCTTTTTATTTCTTTTTTATTAAAAAAAACTTTTTTTTTTCTTAAATACTTATGAACTGTGTGTGTTGAGTCCAATAGAATACCTGGGCTGAGATAATTGCAAGTTTTAAATTTGGAATATTCATCATCACCATCTTCAACGCCTAAGAAACTAACACAACAACAACAAAAAAACATATACACATATTATTTTTTGGGTGTTTTGATACTTTCAATTAATTTTATATACTAATAATTATGCTGCCAATCAAGTACTTTTTAAAAACACTTGAATATGCTCAGCCTCACACGATTTAATGCCTAGAGGTGTGGTGGTGGTGCCAACATGGCTGCCGCTACAGAGGGGGGTCACGACGAAGATACAGGGGTGACACAGCATCCAATATGGCTGCCGATAAAAAAAATGTATACTTATTATCATTAAGTTTTACATAAATTTTTTAACTTACTGGCTGGCAAAATAGCCGCCATTGAAAACAACTTGTACTGACTGCAAACATGGCTGCCAATAATTTTTTTCAAAATTTTATACTTTTTTTTCTTAAGTTTTTACATAACTTTTTTTCATTTACATGCTGGCGAAATGGCCGCCATGACATTTCATGTCTCATCCAATATGGCCACCGATAATTTTTAAAAAAATTCTACTTATTTTTCTTAAGTTTTACATAACTTGTTTAATTTACTGGCTGGCAAAATTAAGCCATTGAAAACAACTTGTTATGACTGCAAACATGGCCACCAATAATTAAAATAAAATATTTTTTATAATATTTTACATAAGTTTTACATAACTTTTCTAATTTAATGGCAGGCAAAATGGTCACCATACGATGATATGTTCTAGAATGTACTGACTGCAAACATGGCCACCAACATGGCCGCCAACATGGCCGACCTCATGCAAATGCATTCATCCTGCTCTTGCATTCCTCATATTTTGTGTCCGTGTGTCCCTGTAATGAACCTGTGTTCGAATGCCCCTTTTCCTACTACTTAATAACCACTGATCTACTATGAAAATTTTTCAAGTAGCTGCACTTTGAACTCGTTAAACAGTGTCATGCCACGAAATAAGTGCAAGGATCCGACTCGAAATCCTCCACAAAACCGACAACCGCCATTAACTTCGGCAAAACAAAGCCGCCAGTATAGAGAGAAGAAAAAATTTAGAGAATCGGATCAGAGGGAAAGAAGTTATGGGGCTCAAAATACTAGCATGCAGAATGAAAATGGCGCTTCTCCGCAGCCGGGTCCCTCGGGAGTGCCACCAAAACGACCGAGGATGTCATATATGTATTTGCGAAATCGAGACGAAGCTGACGAGATCACTCATGACGCCCCCTTGGTCACAATGAACCCCAACACAGCCCCTTCAATGATGTTACTGAAGCAACCAGCAGTGTCGTCGCGCTGAAAATAAACAAATTATATATATGTATATATATATATATATATATATATATATATATATATATCGAACTATGTGTTTCATTTATTGTCCAATACCCTAACAAGACAGACATGTAATCCATGTTCGGTAGGTGCCACAAACGGCAATCTACCAAGGGCAATTTTTTTCAATATTCTTGGTACATGTTTTAAGGAGGTCATTTGGTCAACATCTTAGAATTATATATTTTTTTGCCATTGCTTAATATTGAGATTAATATTGTAAAAGTAACTTCTTGAGGGTAATGTACATTATTAAATATATTTTTGAGACAGTTGTCGTTTTACTTTTAGTAGGCTGACTACTATCGCACTCTTAGTAATTCTCAGAAAATCATAATTCATCAATAATTAATTCCGATATATACCAAGTTGTAAACAAAAAAATTCACACTCCTGACATGACAGTTAATAAATCCTCTGAGTTATATACTATGTTATTCAAAGAAGACATTTCGATAATGATTGCAGAATACATTTTAAAAGCTAGTAACACCGCAACGATTTAATTCCTCTTGCCTGGAAAGCCGATAAGGGTGAAATGAGGTGAGTATGGAGCAGCGCCGGAATTAAGCGGTGGGGGAAACGGGAGATCCCCGAAAAAACCCACCGAACTGCGGCATTGTCCAACATGAAAATCTGGGAGCGACACCAGAAAATATGATTGATTATTCACTTAGATAAAAAATGTTTCTTATTAGGAAGTTATTGAAAAAATATGTTTATTGAGAATCTATTTTGATCACATACGAGATTGAGATAAAAATTCTATGTTTTTTTTTTTTTAAATTACAAACGAAAAAGTAAATAAAACACTCACATAAACTTGCAAACACTATTTATTTTTATACACAGCCAATACAGAATGCCAAATAAGCGTAGGCTATCTTACTTTTTCGAAATTGTAACTATTCCATATATTTTTTTGTCTCTGGTTAACTAAAAAATTGAACACATTGCACTAATTTAATAGACTGTAATATGCAAGGCTAAGCAGTTCGTGAATTATGGTAAGCATTATATCCTTGCCAGCGAAAGGCAGCATCTGTCTCAGAATCATGGCGATGTCCATTGTCCCGGCCACTCACACCCCCGGTAACCAGTTGGTCATCCACCTCATTATACCCGCACTGAAGACCTTTCTCCTCCTTAGCAGTTGGCTCCACATATTCTGCCTCGCCAAAGACAGGACCACTGTCAACAGCAGGCCCGTCATTCACAGCTTCAGGAATACACACAGCTGGGCAGCGTCGACGGGTAGGTGTAGGTTCGTTTCCCGAGATGGAGGCAGAAATATCCGTGGTGGGTACCGCCACGAGTGTCTGGCGCCGACGATGCACTCGGCAACGTCTGGTCGTCTGGTTGGCAGCATTCTTTTTGGACCCTGGATGCTGGGAAGGTTCGTGCCCCGCCTGGGGAAGCTCCATGGCACAGTCTGGTGCGTGGATGGTAGCAGGCGTCTGGACAGAGGCAATGGTGCAGAGTAGCTGCGTCTGCGGCGTCATGTGGAATACGACGCATGCTGATGGTCCCGAACAGTCGAATTGAACATGCGTTGGTTCATAGACGACTGGATAATGTGTAAAATGCCATTGTTGCATGCTGCTACCACCGTAGGTCTCGGTGTAGGTGCGCAGATATCCATCTTCTGCCATGAAACTGTATTCACTGCCACCATAGTCAGGCTTGGAATTGACATACATATTCGTAGAAGATAGTATAGTCATGGTGACTATCAGAATTCTAGGCGGGCAGCATCGAAATTAGTGCACCAATTTTTCTCTTTTTGTATACTGTGGATGCCGATCAGGTGTGCAACCTTATCAAAAACTAACTTCTCTTACATTTCGGTTGATTTCATGTCTAGTCATAGGCAGCAGATTAACGGTCCAAGGATGAGGCACACCATTTGCACAGCAGCTGTGCCTTCCTCCATGCACATGTTCAGTCATGTTCTGACCTGTCGCAGACATGTCCGTGCTGATCGCCGTGAAGTTTCGCCAGCTTGCACAGAGCAGGACAGCCAGACTCGAACTGCACATCAATTATTTCCTATTCGTTTTTGCACAAGTCGCTAAGCAATTTTTTCTGCTTGGACCCTGCGACATAAACCGGTCCTTGCGGATACTGCATCAGCAAGTCGCGCAGCACGTTTCCCACTTGGTGGTATGGAATCTTGCCTTCATCCCACTCTGGTCCTTGGTAGTACTTGGTCAGCCAGTCGTTCGTATTCTTGCTTTTCTCTTCAAAGTGTTTCCTCGAATAAGGGAGGCGGAAGGAACGCCTGCGCATTTTGCCATCGACGTTATAAGACACTCTGATCTCCTTGAGCACGTAGCCGCTCTGGTTCTGGAAGCCTTGCAGATTAAAATACATCCTGAAAATAATTGAGGTGAGAAGCAGTGATCATCCTATTTATATATGCTTAGCTCACCATGTTCATCAGTCCCGAAAAGCAGTCTTAGATCACTATTCTGTCGATCAAAATCAAACAGTACGCAGCAGTGTTTCGCAGGCATGTTCTGCTTGGAAATATTTTATATACGACAATCCACCATACCATTAGGAACTCGCTGGTTTTGTTTTTATGTGTAAGAGACCAGCAGTTGCATCGTTTCGCTTAATATTTCTGGGCTCATGATTGGTTAGGACTCGCGCCCGTGGTAGGAGGCTTGAAACTGAGTTTACAGATAATACAGCAAGTAAATCCTTCTTGATCGAAGGTGTTCTAATCCATTTATGTATAGCCTCCGCTATTCAAAAATATTCTTATGATCTGGATGTTGCTGTGGTTGAAGGTCGATTTGTCTGCCAAATTGTTGTGTTGCTTGTTCGTTTAAAATGAAAATATGATGTATCGAAGTTTTTATGTCCTTGAAGACGTCTTCACGACCCACTGGTTTCGTGTGGCACACGACAGGACCGGGCAGGTAATGTAACTCCAACTTCTGAAGGTTATGTCAGTGATTTTTTCATTCTTGGTGTAGTTCAGTAGCTTCATGCATTCGCAGGTGCTCTGAGTCATGTGGGGAACGAACCACTCCATGTTGGTTAGTGTTACAGTGACGAGTTGAAGGTTTTGTCCAGCTCCCAACACTGCATCGAGATTCGAAGTGGCTAGCATTATCACCAAGTCTGGCTTGGCTTGTATTATCATCTTCCTATAATGTTTGGCGAAACCCAGTAACATCGATAGTGGCATACTCACCTCGAACTTACCTTCTGCGAAGATGGGAAATTTGTATTAATCATCCATTCCCCAGCCTGACATTTTTACCCTGTCAAAAGCGTTAGGCGCGAGCGAGAGGTAGATTTCTATGGTGGTGGTTATGCCCACATCCCTTATTTCGTCAATAACAACACTGTACAGTTCGTACATTACTCGCTCGAAAATATGGAGTATACCATTGCGAACGTACACAATAATGGTGGGGAGGGTCCCGTCCTCTTTGGTGAGCATAGCTCGGATGCGCAGGAATGATTGCGAGGGCAGTTTGTAAATATCTTGATCCTGTATCGGGATTCAAACCTGAAGCCCGAGGGCGTAGGAGCTAGTTAGATACGGCTGGTGGTAATGCAGCTCAAACGTGTCGATGCTGTCGTCGAATTCTGCCTGCTGGGTCACATTCAATACGTTGTCGTCTTCCATGCCTGTTGACTTCCAACCCTAGGCTACATAGAAACTGCTCGTTGGCACGTGCTAGCATGCCAGTGTCTCGTGAACTACTGGTCCCGGGTTTGGTGCAGCGCTCGACTTTATGCAGTGTACGCCTAGTGAAACTCACTCCCATCGTTTCAGGTGCAGATGCAAAGTGATTTTTTGTTTCTCAAATGTATCTGCTTACCATCTTGGTCCACGATCCTCACGACTATTTCGTGCGAGCTCTTTGCGATCACTGGCATGTAAATGATGCTTCTTGGAACTTCGACCAGTTTATAAACTAGTGGGTGTGTGGGCGCGAACTCATGCAATGTATTGCTGGTTTTACCTTTGACACAGCAGCCACTTGACAAATTACACTTTTGGTGCATCACATTCACTGGAAATATGTTCACTGGTCACGAGGATTCGTGCGATTTACCAGCTTCGTAGATTTGCGTCTCGAACCCCAGCATTGGCCGATGGTATCCGGTTCGGTGCAATCGATATCGGCACTGGAAAATATGTCTGCCTTTAGCGCGTTTAGGTAACTGCATAGTTCGAAAGTCACTTCCGATGGCAAGATTTCTTGATGGAATTGGCTTTGTCATTCAGTTCATATGCTATGGTGGGAATGCTGATATTCTCCATGTCTCCTGCCACTACATACTTTAATGCGGAATTCACATTTTCATCTATGATGGATATGGAGTTGTAAGTATGAAAACCTATCAGTCCGACAACCCACTCACCTTCCAAATCCAAGGGTGGGTAAAACGTCGCCATCAGCTGGGGATGTCTCACCACTTAGAATGATGGATACCATCATACTGACTGAAGAATATGTGTGCGAACACCTTTTGTAAAGGGTGTATATGTTATCCTATTTATTTTTGTTAATGAAGGGTGAAATGTTACGACAATAAACATACAGTGAAAAAGAAGGGACTTTCCCAGTGTCTTTGGGAATGTACAAATTTCTCGAGTGAGGTATAGCTCACCAGTGCCATATGACTGTAAAATATAAGCATATTTACTTGATAGTGAGGTGACATGAAATATGAGTGTTAATATCCTCTTTAGTACTGTATACCCATCAGAAGTGTCTGCAGTTCGATGTGTTCGGCATCTGCTCAATCTCGTAGTTGTCAGTTTGAAATTTTTCAGTTATTGCCGCAGTTCGGATGAAGGAGAAAAATTCCCAAAACTGTCATAGTTTACCGTATGTTGGCCACGTTTGACATTCATTACCCAGTGCATGCGAGGCCCGGCTGTCATGTCCAGGTTGATTACAGCACATTCGTAATGTTTTGGTTTTCGGGGGCAAAGCACCTCTCATGAACACACCACGAAAATGAGGTATCTTCAATTTGCATTCAAACAGTTCCAAATTCACTTTCTGGAGTGGTCGTTTCGGGAGAGATTTCATTAGAGCCTCATTTTGTTGCGACGCTTTTGTACACCTCCTCCTCGGTAGGGCCATTGTATGTAAAATCCTTGGCCGCTTTTTTACACATGGCGATGGCTTCCAGTTTACCGTTATGGTGTCAGTTTTTCTCCAATTTCTTATGTTGGTTTGAGGCTCGTTTCACCGTGCTTACGATATTCGTTACAGCCCCGGCGATACTGCCCAGAGCACCCATTGCAGGTATCAAGGCAGGAAGAAATTATCCCGTATTTTTCTTTCTCCCTTAGAGCTTCGTATCGCTTTCTTCTCCCCCATTGCCATTTTCGCCTTGGCTTTTATCTTGTTGGAAATGCCCCACGTGGCTATTTTTTCTGCAGTACGCGATGTATTTCGTCCGTCCTATGCGCGAATATCTTGTATCCGTGGTTCCTGGCTTGCAGATCCTTGTACTGGGATTAGGAGATACTGTGCCATTTGCATGCCTCGTCCAGCATGTTGGTGCCTGTACCACTGTATGCCAACCTTTAAGATAACTTGGTTCTTGGACTGCAGAACCTGTATCCGGGAATGTGCAGCTCGATAGGTAGATTGTTGATCAGCATATCGATGATCCCTCTTCCAGATTTAATCTTTCGTCTACAAGTTATCACATGCTACTGTTCTACTAACCGATATATACCCGACCTTTATACTTTTTTCATTTCAGTATCGTTCGAGACTTGGAACAGTATGAACATAAACAGCTAATGAAGCATCTTCCATGTCGTTTCTGCAGTAAAACATTTACAGCTTTGTGGAATTTACAATTACATAAAATAACGACATGCAGAATGAAAATCACAATCTCTCCACAATCGCTCTACATGCTCCACAATAACTCCACAATCGGTCCATTAGATAGTAATGGTAACATACATATTATCAAGCAAGATGTTTGTATTCCTATTGGCATCACCGAAGAAAATGTCAATACCTCACACGATGCACGTCACAGCATGATGTTGCCCAATACCGTGAGATGACAATTTTCCAGACTGTCAGGTTGCAGTAATACTTGTGTGCTTCTCAGCCTTTTGAAGGAACCGAATGGTCTTAGGGTCGAAAACATGTACGTGTACTCCAAATTGCTCCAGCAACCAAAGTACCAGGATCGGGCACATGCATGCAGGCCATGGAAGGCCTATGCTCTTTCCCTTGCAACGATAACGAAGCCGCCATGCCACCAAGAGACGCATTGCCAAATCGGTGTTTATTTATCGACGATGTGGCATGTGAGAAACAGACTTACATCCAGAAGTAATTAGCATGTGACAGCATGTGAACATGGATGGTGTGTACTTGATATAAACTTATATGGACATGCCAAACCAGTTACTATGCGATAATGTGAATTTACTCATGTTGTTTCGCATGGAATATACGAACTTGCGTCATGTTTACAATAACCACGTCAATACGGTCATGACTTTCGCAGAGTTGAAGGATGTATTTTTGTGCTGGAACGAGGAGTACAGCATATTGGTGAGCGATAAGCATTCGCCAGTACATAAGGGAAGGTACAGGCATGGCTTCGATCAGTTTATAATAAAATGCCAAAAATGTCTCACATCATTTCCAAGTTTCCACATGGTCTACTCTCCGATGATGATGGAAATTCGCTAATGAAATTTCGCCTCACCATTGTTCGCAGGTGCCAGTCGATTATTGGGCAAAATATCGAGAGCCTGAAAATTGAAGTGGTGGAAAATTTGGAGGCCATCGTCCAACATTTAGGGGGCCCGGAGGCATGGATAATAGAACTGATCAACATATCAAAGGCACAGAGACGGAAATGATTGAAGACTTATCAAAAATATTTAATGTCTTAACTTGCTGCCAAAGCCCATGTTGCGAAGCATAACAAGAATATGCTGGATGTGTGCATCGACTGACTGGAAAGGATCGAAAATTCACATTCCTTAACTCGAGAGTGAATATGTATATATTGCTGTGTGGTTATTGTATTCTATGAATGATTGTTGTCCTAACCGAACTGATGACTGCGCTGCAACGACTTATCGAAGTTGTTTGCGCGAAATATCTACTCGCGAAAAGTAAGAGACTGGCTTCCGAGAATTGAAGAAGAGACTTACAAGCCGATAACAAGTCATCTCGACGATCTTGGTCGACAACACCAGGAGGAAGCTTTGCCTTGACTGCATATAAAACACTAAATCAAGTTAGGAATACTAACCCTAATGCGTAAACAGAAAACGGGTCCTGTGTTATAACCCCAAATACTGCCGCGGCTGGAAACGTTACCAATCTCAGCTCCATAACGACGGTATGGATTTTGATGAAATGTAGAATGTAGGTTCTTTAGGTCCTAGAATAGGACATACGATACATTTACCCCGGTAAATTAAACGGGTTCCTTTGGAATAACAACAAAACCTAATTCTGCAACGGCTGGTGACGTGACCTAACTGAGCTTTATAACAGCTGAACGGATTTTAATGGAACTTAGTATGTAGGTACTTTAGGTTCTGGAATAGTTCATACGATTATTTTTATACGGGTCCTGTGGAATAACAACAAAACGTAATTCTGCAGCGGCTGGGAACGTGACTGCCCTCAGCTACATAGGAGCTAAACAGATTTTGATGAAACTTGTCATGTTAGTACTTTAGGTACTGGAATAGGACATACGATACTTTTTAACCCGGAAGATTGTACAAATCCTGTGGAATAACAACAAAATGTAAATCAGCAACGGCTGGGAATGTGATCGAATTCAGCTCCATAATGACTGAACGTATTTAAATGAAACTTGGTATGTAGGTATTTTAGGTCCTAGAATAGTACATATGATACTTTTTATACGGGTCCTGTGGAATAACAACGAAACGTAATTTTACAACGGCTGGAATTGTGACCAAACTCAACTCCATAACTTCTGAACGGATTTTGATGAAATTTGTTATATAGCTACTTTAGGTACTGGAATTGAACATAGGATACTTTTCAACCCGGAAAATTGTACTGTTATTGTAGAATAACAACAAAACCTAATCCTGCAATGGCTGGGAAAGTGACCGGAATATTTTTTACTCGGGTGTCAAGGTTTATTAGGCCGCCCAAGGACATTTGAAATGGCATAATGACTCCTATCAATCGATAGCAACCAGGACTGAATATTTAACGTGCCCTCTGAAGCCCGGAAGCGCTCAGATGTTATGCCACTAAACAGTAACATATCCTAATGTGTGCCACNAACATACCCTAATGTGTGCCACTGGGAACGTTGCTTAACTTTGGTGATCGATTGAGATCTCTCAGCCAAGCGCAAAAATTAGTACCTAGGTCAATTTAATTCTAAGGCTAAACTTGATGAAACTCACATTTTAATTTTCATACATCGACACTGGAAAGCGGAAATGTGGTAAATACGTGTGCAATATTGTTTAGAAACTACCGTTAAGTTTTCCTGCATAAAAAGTATTGATAATAACTATCAAATCTTTTTTAACTTTTGTATACAATCACATGGGTAACTTTAACATTTTATAAGTTTTCCTCGTACGTAAATATTATATTTTTAGTGCACATTAGAATATAAATTAAAATAATCTTATATTTCTACATATATTCCCGTGTATTTTAATACATATGTTCTTATGTTGAAAAATGGGGAAAGAAGGGGTCTATGAGCCCCATTGAACTACTTTATTGGCATTTAACATAGTATTTCAAGAAAGGTGAGCTAAGCACAGCGCAGAGGCACATTGTGACTAATATTACTAGAACCAATCTTGGCAATGGGTACTGGCCTAGTGCTCTTCGTTAATTTCTTAATTTAATGGGTTTTGTTTATTTTTCCTTTACGTGTTTTAGTAATGATAAAAAATTAAAATTTCTTGATATTAAAAACAGTATTATGAAATTTAAGTAGGCGATGAATAAGTATATTTGGGTATAAGCCCTAGAAAATTCCTTCCTAATTCCTCAATCAAGTGTTCCCGTACTAAGGCATTGTTGCTGTTCAGGGACACTCAAAAGAGCACAAAAAATGAAATAAATAAAAACAGTGTGTAGCAAATTGAATTTAGTTACATGTTGCAGATAAAATTTTGTAAGGCCTATATAAAACATAAAATGGTGTAGGCAGAAGGGTTTCATGACATCGGGCATCGAAATCTGTGCAAAAGGTGAAATTGAGATGTAAAAATGACGTAATTGTTTCATTACAGACACAGTCATGTATTGCATACTTCAAACTTACAGCATCTTCCAATTGACAGCACTAGATCACACTCAATGCACCCTGTAAGCTAGAAATGTGCAGTCATCATGTGCTCGCCAGAAGCGTATGCTTGTTTGTTGGCCATAATTGCAGTTATTGTGCAATCTTTCAGTGCAATCATCAATTGTAACATGGAAAACAACTGCACTAAGTGAGAGCGCAGACAAACTGAAAGACACTGCACTCTGCCAGTGTGTCATGAGTGCAGTCCAGTGATGTAATTGGGAAATGCTATTAGTTATGTTATGTTGGGTTTGTTGACAGCAGGAATGGGGTTAAAAATGTGAATAGTTGTATTTCATGTACTGGTGTGCCTATGTTTATGTAAAAGTTTTATTGATTCATACATATTTATGTATAAATTGTTATGTTACTTCTCATAGACCTCCCCAATCTTTAGTATTTAGGATATAAAAGGAATGTGAAAGTGTTCTGAAAAATAAGCAAAGAATGTCATAACATCATGGAAATACCTAAAATAAGCAATTTTTGCTTAAAAAAGGAGGAATATTTTTTTTAATGTTTTTTATTATTATGCAGTCTGAGTATAAAATAACACCCCAACTTTGAAGGTCTATAATATCAAAACCAACCAACCTACAACATTTATTGACGGATAAAATGAACTGTGGAACCATGGAATTTGTATACCTGCCATTCATAAATGTTCTATGTGACCACCATATGCGGGCCGAACGACATCTACGCAATAATCAAACTCGTTCCACACTCTTGTCAGCATGTCCGGTGTTACGGTTTGGATGGCATCCGTAATTCTCGATTTGAGGTCGTCAATGTTTGCTGGCAATGGTGGATGAAACACTTGTTCCTATATGTACCGCCTAAGAAAAAAAAACGCCTAGGGTAAGATCCGGGCTTCTTGGGGGCCAGTGATAAAGAGCCTGGTCACCAGCTGCTCCTCGACCAATCCAGCGGTGCGGCAACATCTCGCTCAGGTATCCGCGAACAGCTAGTTGCCAATGAGATGGCGCACCATCCTGCTGAAAAATTAAGTCCCCCGCCGCCTCTTCTAACTGAAGAAACAACCACTCTGTAAGCATATCCAAATAAGGGATTCCAGTAGGAGTAGGCTCGAGAATGAATAAATGACCGAAAGCAGTGACTTTGAATACAGCTCAAAACCCGGTCACTTTGGGGGAAACGCGCTCGTGTTCGGTGGTTTCATGTGACGGCTCCTGACCCCATATCCGCACGTTGTGCCGTTTCACCTTACCTTTTGTATGGAACGATGCTTCATCGGTAAAATCCAGCTTAGACATGAAGGCATCGTCTACATCGTTCTGGGCAAGGACTAACGCACAGTAATCAAGTATCAGTTCTTTATCCCTTTCGGTAAGAGCCTGTACAAGCTGTAACACGTATGGTTTGCGCAACAATCGCTTTCGCAACACTGTCCATACCTTCTATTGAAGGATTTGCATTGCCCGGCTAGCTTGTCGAGTTGATTTTCTCGGACAGGGAACGAACTCTTGTTGAAACTGTTGCACATTCTCTTCGGACACACGCGGCCACCCGGAACTTTTCCCTTTGCAAAGGAACCCTGTGTTATACGGAACTTACGAAACCAACGTACGATACTCCAACTATCGGGAGGACGACGTCTGTATTTGCGACGTACCTCCCATGTAAGAAACAGTTAAATATGCATGAAGCAGGTATATTGGTGCACTCGTGCTCTGGGAAACAGTGGTGCAGGGTTTGCATAAACTCACAATTCTGTATGCATAATATTGGTCTTCACAGACGTTTACCTATAGTATTTATTGTACAAACAGCATTCAAAGCTAATACATTGGGTGGAGGGGGGTATTAAAATTCTGCAACCACTAACATTGTCAAACACCCATCACATTCATTGTACTAACCAATGTATGCGGTGGATACTACGCCGTGGCAGCAAGAAGGAATTACTAGAGAACTTGAATACATGATGCACGGGCAAGTCATTTAAACAAGAGGGATTAACACTCGTAACAAAGTTAATTTTTTTTACGCGACCCATGAAACATGATATCACATGACTACACATTTAAAACACAGTAAACTTAGCAAAAGCTAATTACATGTATGCTCCACTCAAATGCTTCCTTCAAAATTGTTGGCAGTATTTACCATTACATTGCATAAAATTAAAAATTTACTATCGCACTTATTTTATGAGGGGTAACCTTTATCTTCGCTTTGGCATCTAATGAAGAGATAGCATGCAATCTTATGTTTTTATATATTAATTTATTATGGTATGTCTGTACATCTGTCCATATTGGTTTAGTTTAAAAGTGCTTGCCTTCAAAGAAGTGATGCTGCTGTATTAATCTTCAAATTATATAATATTCTTGACAATCAATTGTAACCTACAAATTACTTCTAAGAATGTTAGGCATTATAATAATGGTTAAGAATCACTGCTTTTGTAAAATACATCCCAGTGTTTTGAATGTTTTTTATTTGGCTTATACATAATACTTAGTAAATAAAGTAAATGATTTTGATCATTGCATTGTGCAGAGAAAGAAACGCTGAATTATTTAAAAAAAACTATTGTTACAAGTATTTAGGTGTACTATACAAACTTTTTTAGCTTGGATATTAACAAATCAATCATATCAATATGATTTTCTCACAGCACTGTAAACATGGTACAAGTGACAGCGTGGAGATAGTAACTGCCCATATGTGTCCCATTAAATGAGCCATTGCAGTACATTATATGATAATATATTCAGTTGTGTTTCATAATAAGGTTTACCAGATATCTTCTTTTACCTGGACATGTCCTTTTTTTGAGGCCTTGTAAACTGTCTGGCCGGCTTTTACAAAAAAAAATAGAAATGTCCTATTTTCCAATAAAGTGAAAGGCAGAAAATCTTCCTTTTTGTGTTTTTATATATGTTAGACATTTAGTAACGGCGCCATCGAACATCCCGAATAAGTGCAAATTTTTTGGAGAATATTACGTGCATTTTTTATATTAATCAAGAGTCATATTATTTTCCATTGATGTTTTTTTTACTGGTCTGAGTTAAGAAGTGCTTAATTTTTTTTAAATTTCATGATTATTTGCTATTAAACAGAAATATGTTATAACAAACAATATTGTCAAATAAATACGATTGAAATGTATCTGAAACTGAGCTGTGCAAGAGTGATTGACTGTCAACTACACAAATTAATTGTGTCCAGTGCATATGAAAAACTGTATTTTTTAAGAATACTTCTATATTACTTGCTTGCGAAATATTCTGCAGTGCCTACAAACTAATTGAATTGACTTTCATATTCAGTGTGAACATGACTATAATTTCATCTGGTTGCAATAAAAGTGTTTTGAATTACTTAATAGAGATACGGAACCAATTTATCGATACAATTTTTCGTGTAGGGGCTGATATATTTTTAACTGACTGCGATTTTAAATTTGAATATTTCCATTGTAAAATCGTGGGTCCGGTTTTTTCGTATAATTTTCTTTCTAGTGTCCTCTTTTTTAATGATAGTTATTTGGACATGTTCTCTTTTTATCGCATATCTGGTAACCGTATTCATAATTAGTTTGTAACTTACATCATAATTTATAGAAAATTGAAAATATGATCATGTTTGATTAATCTAATAGTAATTAATTTTTGTAATGTGAACCATTGTATATGTATTTGATACTTTTTATCATTTTACAGATTATAAACTTATAAGAAGCAGCTTCCATTCTGGCTACAAGCCAACATAGTGATGGCTGGTACCGTAGGAAGTTCTAACTTTTCTAAAATTTGGCAATTTTGCTGAGGAACTAGGGGCCTCGTTGTTGCCTCCGTTTCTCGATAGTCGTGCAGAGCAAAGAAAAGAGACGTGTACAAAAGAAAGTTGATGCCTACAAAAGTAAACACAATTACAATTAAGCCATTTTAAGACTAATCATTTTTTATTATTATTACTTCATAGTAATTGTTTAATACGTAGGAAATCTATCTGAACACAGGAAGGTGATTTTTGAAACAAAGGTAAAACTCAAATCGGTTATTCAACAAAGAATTTCGCATCAAAAATACTCGTTAAGAAGCATAATTGTTGTCACATTTTGCCGTGAGTATATTCACAATCTATGCTTACTTCATACATGTACCCTATGTAACGATATTGAAAAACAATTACATTAGTATGTAAATTTAATACTATTTGAAATTATAATTGAAACAATTTACGTAAACAAAGTGCTTTGTTGTGAATTCACAGTTATACATGTAATAAACAGGATAATCTACCAGTGCATGTTCCTAAATTTTTTTATTAGGAAATCTAGTTGTGAATCATGTTTTACTATGAAAAGTTTTTGGATATAGTAAATTTTTGCCACCATAGGCCATTTTGGTTGCAGAATGTGGCAGTTTTAATACATACACAAGGACAAAAAATTGTCATACACGCATTTCAGTTGCACTCTATCTACCTAATCACTTTTGTAGATTTCACCAACAGTAGTGCCATCTATATGTGACCTGCCATCAAACATTCCACCACGAGCTACATATCAAGCTTTTTTAATCTCCTATTTACTCTTGTAAAGTCACAGAAAAATTTTCTATTTTCTTGTTCTTGAAATAAATCATAGACAGTGTGCAAAGGAATATGTGTAAAATCTAATACTCCACTAAACAATGCATTAAATTCCTTTGATACTAACCTTAAGATCTGGATAATAATTTTACTGAGACATTGAAAGTTGTGGTAGCTAGTGCCCTCGTTATTTATAATACATATATTCTGCAGTGGTGTAAAATGATGACATTTGGTGATCTTAACATGGGTAATTTGACACTGTCGAATAAATTTTGGTCAGCTGTGTGCACGCAGGACAACAATGACCTACCGCTATCAACAAAGGTTTTACATATTGCACTACAAGTTTTATAATTGGTTGCCATGTCACTGGGATTTTAAAATGGGAAAAAGTATTTTAAGAATTTATAAGATAAAAAAAGGGATTTTTCCTGGAACTTCAATTACACTTTTATTGATGTCATTAAAATAATTACCTTATATAATAGTACCATGCAAAATATTATTCCTGTGCACACTTTATTTTTCAAATTATCATGCTTTCAAAATGAAAATTTTTTTAACTCTTTTGTAAACAATTAAAACGTTTTACTATTGGCTAATATGCGTGTGATGCAGTTGTGCATTTTTAGGTCTTGGCATCTTAAAGTCAGCATGCGTGCGAACGTATTTTCAGCCGGTTACCGTGGATTACAGTGAACCTTTGAATAGGTATGAAATTGTTTTTAGAAGCGTATGCTTCTAGCAAAATATACCGATATTGTTAACATGTTTTTGCTTCAATTGTCACCGTTTTTGTCGATGTTTAAAATGTTGTCGGTGTTTAAAACGCCATTTTAATACATCAATAAGCAATAAATTAAAATTTGTGGATAAACATTTTATTCTAGAATTTTACTTTTACGAACAACCACTTTTATTTTAGACTCATGTCATTATACTTAATTAAAATGTTTTATGCAATCACAATCCTCACCTCACAATTCTCAAAAATGTGAAGAATTTTGTTTGCACATTTGACAAACATTTTTTTTTCCGTACGCATATTATTTAGTAATGTCATTTTGAAATCCCAGTTTTTTTAATAAGTCCTAAAACTAAGGATAATATTAAGCCTTTATGATTAAATTAGCCTCACACGAGTATTATTAAATACATGTTTTCAATGTAGGCCTATGTAGCAGGCATAAGCAGAAGCATATGACATCTAAATTATGGAGAAATTTTCAATGATAACGCTATTAGATTTTAATAAGACAAAGTATATTTTCGTATTTAATATCAAAGTTAAAAAAAAATATGCCAGTCATATCGTTTAAACCACGGAGTTTTTAAGAAATATTAAGGCAATTTCTCGTTGGCCAGACAGGCACCGCCTTTAAAATCAACATCACCGTGTTACGGCTTAGGCCAGTGCAATGACGGTAATAAAACACGTTTAGTTAATGCTGAAATTATGTTCATGCACAGAAAATGTAATTTTTTCATAAATTGTCTAGAGTTTTACGGTTCTTATCTACCTTTAGACATGTCACACTTTATTTTTTCACTAAACTATTCGTAGGTATCTTCTCAGGGGTACATTTCGTAGAATTTGTACTTAGTGGAACTATGCAACACCTGCTGATGTTCGATGACACAGCAGTAACATTAAAATCATCCGAAAAAACAATATATAATAAAAATTCCAAAAACACACATTACCCACTAAGGCATTTGCAACTAAACAACAAAGTCCAACATGTATACAGATGTCACACGCACATCAATATGGTGGCATCTGTTATTCCGTACAAAATCGTAGTCTATTTTAAAATGCGTTTTTAGTAGTAGTGAAAAGGGGAGTCGGGCATAAGGGAATCGGGGATAGGCGCCAGACACCGGCCGGCCATCATGTTGTGAAGTCACCCAACCGTAATATTGGATGTCGATGACATTGACCTCGACCTTCACCATTGACCTTGACCCCTTGCCCATAACCTTGAAAAATCTTGAACTTAAAAAAATTCCTAAAATCTCTAAAAATTATAAAAACAAAAAAATTAAAAAAAAAATTTCTTTTAAAATTAATATTTAAATGCATAAAAAAATAAAATAATCAGAGGTCCCTTTAACACAACCGTTGCTAATATTTTAAATTGGTTAGTCTTTTCGCTCGATCCTTTCATGCTATGCCAAATATACTGTACATTTATTTTTAGTATCACCTACTAGAGCGCACTTGCAATATGTTTCAACCACCAGAGATATAATACTATCGAAAAGAGTGCTATCGACCTTTACTGAATGGTAATGCGGTCATGTAAATCATTATATTAAATTTTTTATATTTATTATTATATGAAAGTGCTTTTAAGTAAAATGTAAAATTCAAAGCCTTTAAAAAAAATTAAATAAAATACAACATACTTTTTACACCAAGTTTATTGCAAACATAATAAAATATACATCATATGCAAACAAATCTGTAAATATTTAAATATTCTTCAAACAGAGTATCAAAACTTAGGGACGATTCGGACGATTTCATGTCTACTCATAGGCACCCGATTCCTGGTCCAATGATGAGGTGCACCATTTGCGCAGCAGCTGCACATTCTTCAATGCGAAGGCCCAGTTAGGTTCACACCTGTCACATACATGACGATGCGAATCGCCGTAAAGTTTCGTCAGCTGGCGAAGCGAAGGACATCCATACTCGACCTGCACGTCGATAATCTCCACTTTAAATTTACACAAGTCGCTAAGCCACTTTTTCTGATCAAGTCCAACTACAGAAATCGGGGCCTTCGGGTACTACATCAACAAGTCGCGCTGTACATTTCCCATCTGATGGTATGGAATCTTGCCTTCGTCCCATTCCAGTCCATGGTAGTACTTGCTCAGCAAACTGTTTTTTTTCTTGCTCTTTTCAACAAACAGTTTCCAGGGTTATGGAGGGCGGAAGGAAAAGGTTCGTGTTTTACCATCATCGTCATAGGTGACTGCGATCTCCTTGAGCACGAAGCCATTTTGGCTCTGGAAATCCTGTAGTTCACAGTACATCTTGAAGCTGACGATGCTCGAAGACGACTAAACAGTTATAGTGCGTGAACAGTTATATTTACATTATCATCTGCTCTCACTGCACTGTCTTATCTCGGCAATTGTACGATACAAGCAGGTCATGAAGTATCAGGCAGAACGTGTACATCTTGGCGGGATTATTTCCACGTGTCGTGAATTCGATCTTGCAGTCGATTACATTGGAGGTAAAACAATCGTCCTGTTTACTCACATCGAATACCATGAGCAGNGTAAAACAATCGTCCTGTTTACTCACATCGAATACCATGAGCAGGGTTATACTCTTGAAAGTATCAGTGCTCAATATCGTGGATTGGGTGCACTGATAATATGTATTTTAGAATTGAGTGTACATCTGATATGCCAGCAGGTACTGGCAATTTTATAAGTGCATGATCATGCCAACGTACAGAGAGCTTTCACTATTCAAAAATATCTTCACAATTTTCTATTTTACATTTGTCGAACTGCGAACAGCTCACTCTGACATTGTGCTGTCTTCCTGTATGTAGCCCAACGATGATGTATCTGGGTTTCTTAGAAACAAAGCTGTACTTAACCATCCAGTTGATGCACTGGCTTGCTAGCAATCCACAGTATGTCTCGAGACTCAGTACTGAAAGCTACATCGATGTTCTTGCAAGACTCCAAATTAGTAAGCATATTGATGCATTCTGCTTTGTTCAACTGCACATGAGACAGCATCCATTCGAAATACTGTAGTTTCAGTTACACTGTCTCCAGGTTTTTCTCCCATACCCACTAGGATGTATGCATGCTTATTAACTAGAAGCAGCACCAGTTCCTGTCTCGTATTAAGTAAAATCGTTTGTAGTCTTCAGCAAATCCCAATAGCTTGGAGAGTGGGACGCACACTTCGAACTTGCCTCCAGGGTATTTAAGAAAACTTTAGTGATTTTCGATTCCCGAGCATTCAATCTTGGCTGCAGATGGCTTATTCGGCATGAGTGAAAAGTAATTTTTTTTCGTTGAGGTTATGCCCACATCTGGCGACTGGCTCACTTCCATTGCTTGGTATTTTAGTCGATGTCGGTTTGGACCCATTNTGAGGTTATGCCCACATCTGGCGACTGGCTCACTTCCATTGCTTGGTATTTTAGTCGATGTCGGTTTGGACCCATTTTCTTTCGTCAAGAGTCCCCCTAATTCGCAGGAAAGACATGCAAGGAAGAGGAGCAGATATCTTGATGTTGGACTTCTATCCGAACATCCGATAGTAGTGGGTATGGTCCGATCAGGAAAGACTAACACACACGAAGTTCCGCCTTCATTACACTCTCTTCAAAAACCACCAGTTCTTCAATGTTTACAATCTTCCAAGACGATTGACTTTGAAGCCGAGACTTCCAAGAAAAATCTCGCTAGCATGTGTTAACTCCTTGGAGATTTGTGGCATACTGATTGCAGGATTTGCATCATGTTTGATATCTTATTCCCATATTATGAAATGCAGGCATAGCCTGATTTATTCGTTTCGAAAGTTCACCAACTCTCTCTGCTTGTCGACGACTGTCACCACCAACTTGGGTGCTCTCTTCGCGACAACTGGAACGTAAATGATGCTTTGCAGTGCTACTACCATTTTAAAACCTGGAGAGACAATAGGCGAAAATTCGTGTAGCATATTGCTTGGCCTGCAATAGAAGTATGTGCCACTGGCCAAATTACATTTTATTTATATCACATTGACCGGAAAGATGTTTAAAGGCCGCGACAACACGTGTGTTTTGCCAGTTTCGTAGATGAGTGGCTCGAACGCCAGTATCGGTCCGATAGTATCAGGTTTCATATTGTCGACAACTTCGCTGAATCTAATGACACTGTTCAGAATTTTGGGATTCCCATGTAGTTCGAATTCTGTGTTGGGGGATAGAGAATCTTCAATGTACCTTACAAAGTCGTCTACTTCATAAGAGCCTATGGGCAGCGACACCTCATTTGAAATATTACTACTTTTTACGAGGTACAGTTTCCAGTTTTTTCATAGATTTTTGGTATAGCCTTGTAGGTTTGAAAATAGACCAGGTCAATGCACCATCCACCCTTCAGGTAGAGTGGTGGAAAATGTACCGCACGTATCTCAATGCTACGACCCATCAAGGTAAGCATAATCGACAGGACTGATGGTTTCCTCGCAATGTATAGCCATTTTATACAATTACTTGTACGAGCGAATCAAGAAGCGAAGACACAAATGTACACAGTTCCACATGTTAGGCATCTGCTTCGTTTCGTAATTTTAAATTTGTTTGGTATATTTCAGGTACCATTTTAGTTTGGGTGGAGGAAGAAAATTCCCAAAACTGTCATAAAGTGTGCATGTTTTCCCTTTGTTATGTAAGCTACCTAGTGTGTACCGGGCCTGGCTGCCATGTCCAGATTAATTATGGCACATTCGTCACTCTTGGATTTAGGGGGCACAGCACTTTTCATAAACACTCCCCTGAAATGCAGTATTTCCAATTTGCGTGCAAACAGTTCCAAATCCACATTTGTGAGTTGTTGTTTTGGTAGAGATTTCATTAATGCCTCATCCTGCTGTGTTGCTTTTGCACATTTCTGCCTCCAACTAGGCATGGCCATAGGTAGAGTTCATAGCCAATTTTTTTTTTACCTATGGTGATAGCTTCCATATTTGAATTGTGTCTTTGTGCCTCGGACAAATGCTTCCCTTCGTTCGATGCTGTGTTTATGGCTCGGACGATGCCACTTGTCTCTCCGATTAGGCCCCCAAAGGCCCTGGGTGCAGGCGAAAGAAATTGAAAAATCCACTGGTAGATGTTTTCTAAACCATGCATGATCTTCTTCCTTTTGTCACTGCTTTTTGTTTCACTTGTTCCTTTCTATTGCTTTCAGTACCTGATCCCATTTTAGCATGTCTTTATCTTGCTCTTATCACACATGCCCATCTTCACCTTGGACTTCATCACGTTAGATACACCCCATTTCCCGAGTCAGGTGTCTGATGAACTTCTTATTTAATCTGCCTGTTGTGCAAGAATCTTGTCTGCCTGGTGCCTAGCTTCCAGAACCTTGTGCTTGGAATACGCGGGTGTCGTGCTGCTTGCACATCCCATCCAGTGCATTTATGCCTGTCTTGTTGCATGACAACTTTTTAGCTAGCTTGGTTCACAATCCGCAGAATCTGTATCCAGGAATGTGCAGCTCGAACGATAGATTCCAAGATGAAAGTGACCTGCAAGATGAAAACTTCAAGAATGTAATTCTAATGCAAACCTTGTCAACATCAGTTTACCTAGAGGAATGCTTTAAAGAGACGTTCTAAAATTTTAAGTACTGTTTCAATGCAACCACAATCAGTACAATATGCACCACAATCACCACACACACTACAGTTAGCACCACAATCAGCACAACACACACCACAAGATAGTAGTGGTAACATACATATTGTCAAGCAAGATGTTACAGAACCCATATGCATTCATGCTGAAGATCAAGATATTTCTCTCGAATTGTAACATGAAAGACTATTTCCGAATACAGTATGCTGCATCATCACAGAACCATCAAATTGTTGGAAAATATGCATTCTACAGAGCCTACAGGAAGAACCGAACGGCCTTTGGTTCGAGAACATATACCTACAATCAAAATCCTTCCAGAATTCGAAATACCAGAGATTGCCACTTGTATTGCAGGCCATGGAAGGCATGGGTTTTTTCCCATACAGTGAAAATGAGAATCTGGTGCCTCCAAACAAAGCATTGGAAAACTCGATATTTGTCTTCGATAACATTGCACTCCAGAAACAATTTTTTATTCAAGAATAATTCAGCATGGGATGCCATGCGAAGGTGGACTCTGTGTACCTCGGCCAGACTTATTCGCGCATACACAAACAGCTTCTCTGCGACAACGAAAAAATGTTGGTGTTTTTTCACATGTACAATATGAATTTGCAGCATGTTTACAATGATCACGTCAATACGGACATTATACTATCAGATTTTAAGAGGTTGTGTGCCTTGTGCTGGAAAGAGAAATATGGGTTTTTGATGATCGTTAAGAACTCTCTGCTGTATACTGGGAGGTACAGGAGTGTGTTCAATCAGTTCATCGCCGATCATCGAGAGTGAGTTACAGCATATCGAAATTCGGGCAAGGTAGCCTCAAGCTGCGTCTTCACAAATACGAAGATGGAGGTTGTATTTTTTTTTTTTCAATTTCCTTGAAAAATTGAATTACGATCAGCAACGACACTCTAAACCGATATAATTATTAAAAATTCAATGTATCGGGGCGATACTTTTAAATTTTTTATTAAAATATTTTTGTAATAATACATTTATTATAAATATAATTTTTATAAGACTAAAAATTTCTTGGGATGACAGGGGGAAGAACATCACACATGGCATCCAGCCCTGGCTATGACGCCTACTTATAAAGTGGAAGGCACCGACCAACATGGCCGCTACCCGCGCCTAACAATATAGCGGTAAACTCCTACCTCCGCATGCCATATGACATGCCCCATAATCGGCTACAATACAAACACTTCGTCATTATATAGAAACAGGAAAATAAATGCAACGAAGCAATTGATTCATTAATATAGAGCCGACTGTGATTATCAAATTGCGACAAGATTAGCTTTCAGTCGCAAGTTGTGGTTATGAACATTGTACGACGAGTGTTTACTTAGATACGACAACTCGTTAACTTTGCGCTAAAAATGATATCTCTATACTGTGTTATTTCTAATTTTATTATATTCCTTCTATACATGCGGACTTAAAACCAGAGTTATAGAGATCTGCAAATTGTATATATGTGCTTCCGTGTTTCAAGTTACGTTACATGAACCAAATCCGTGGCCAGATTGCAGGAAATAATAATAATTTCTGATAATGCAATAATGTCATAATTGTGAAATCATATTTTTAATTAAAATGGCAGAACTATGTTAACTATATTTTCTTTGTACCAAATTACAGATGCCAATTTTTACTGCAAGATGTGAATGAAGGATTGTAAACCACCTTAATAGCAAACCAGACATTTTAGTGCGTGTATCAGCTCAATGATTTTCAATATCTTGTTATATTCTTATTGAGTTATTTTGGTATGATAATGATATTTTAAAATACTTAAGTTAATTGCCAGTAACAGCAAGAATTAATTTATTGCTCAGACATTGAGCTCGTTTTTGTTTCTAGTTTGATAATTATGTACAGTTAACATTAAAAACGAAAAAGCTTCTCTCAAATATTTTATTAAGAAACCTTATTTAATTAGTTAAAAATATTTGACTTCATGATATTTAATCAGTATTGTTTACCCAGTCACAAAAAAAAACTTATTTGTTGTGTTGTAAAAGTGAATCTCAGTCCACCTCCAGGAACATTGCTGTTGTAAACTTTGGCATTGTGTGGCTTTTGCGAGTGTTACTTGGACAATCGCATGGCATGGACATGCCCAAGATTAAGAAGTGACAAAGTCCTGTCACCCGGTCTCAAAAGGAAAAGATAAGCATTAATAAGCGTTTGTCAAGAGCAAAGTGTTCTGAACCATTAGACAGTGTGTCAGTTGCATCTGACTCTGTACCATTGCAGGTAGCAAACAAACAACCGCAGGTGACAACCCCTGTTTCTGTGAACGAGCATTTGTCAAGAGCAAAGTGTTCTNGCAGGTAGCAAACAAACAACCGCAGGTGACAACCCCTGTTTCTGTGAACGAGCATTTGTCAAGAGCAAAGTGTTCTGAACCATCAGACAGTGTGTCAGGTGCATCTGATTCTATACCATGGCAGGTGACAACCCCTGTTTCTGTAAACATTGACAATGTGAATTTGTAATTTGGACATTCGTGTTACGTAGCCAAACGTTAAGAAGTGGAAAAGTGTGGCCACACGGTCACAAAAAGAAAAGAATCGCCTCTTCAAGCGTTTGTCACGAGAACATTTGTCTCAGCAATCAGACCGTGTGTCTCAGTCAGAAATATCTCACGTGTCAACACCTGTGAGGATGTCAACACCCGTCCGAGGAGAGCAGCCTCCAACAATATTTCACGACAGCCAAGTGGCAGGTCTTTCCCACGCCCCTGACCCACCTGTTGTGCAAACAAGGGGAAGGCGAGATACACGCACACTCATCCGAGGAGTGCGACCTCCTACAATATTTCCTTATAGCAAAGTGGCAGGGCCTTCCCACGCCCCTGATACACACTTTGTGCAAACAAGAGGATAGCGAAAAACAGGCTCGCGTGTAGCCTCTGGTACTGGACATTCACATCCTCCTAAACCACCTGCTGTGCCTTCTGACACAAGCATCTTAACAGAGTCAATCCTGTTGGATGACGAAACAACAAAGGGTTTGCTGGGGCCCTTTTACGAAGAGGAAAATGCACCTTTGCTCATCCTCCAAGAGGAACAGGTGCCTCTTACAAGGTCTAGACCAAGAACGTATCATTCACGGCACTACCATGCTACCCGTAGAGGTGGGCCCGTTGCTGTCGAGGTACACGACATAGGCCAGATGGATAATGAGTGTAGGCATTGTGGCGCACTCTTTTTTGCAAGTGAAGGCATAAAACGCGATGGTGTGTTCACCATGTGTTGCATGAGGGGCAAGGTCGAGCTACCTCCTCTCGGTGAGTGTCCTGCTGTCGTACGGGAACTTCTCACGGGCGATTCAGATGAGAGTGCTGATTACAGACAGTTCATCAGGAACTACTATGCAGCATTATCGTTCGCCTTATTCTGTCCAGACGGCTTCGTTGAATCACCTCGCCTATCTGTGTACACATTTCAAATTCATGGACAAGTGCATCATCTCACATCTGGGGCTGCACATCCAGTGGAGTGCACAGACCATCGGTATAATCAACTTTACTTTATCGATGTGGATGCAACGAATG
>NQII01010975.1:5135-32213 GCA_002778355.1 Clitarchus hookeri
AATAATAATAATACATTTAATTCAATAACCACACATCTTCAAATAAACCAATCTTGCAAACGTGTGTACTTTACCTACCCTTGTTTTGTTAAATATCTCACAACACTCAAGTTTTACCAAGTGCGAAATCTTTTTCAGAAACTTCTTGCGGGAAAAGCTGAGGATTTGTAGTTGAAATATTAATTTATTTCAATAGAGACACGTCTTCTTAATAAACTGTTATCCTGGAAGAGTATATACGACACCCCTTATCGCCAATGTTTAAGCACCGCCCGAACACTGTGTGTGTAACTCACGGCAAGCGCCAAGTGGAATCTTGAGTTTGAAATAAAAGGATGTTTTTTTTATGACTTGAGAGATTTGGGTGGCTCTTAACGATGCCTTGAGAGCTGATGAGGGTGAAATGAGGTGAGAATGGAGCAACATCAGAATGCAAGGGCAGGGGAAATAAGAGGTCCCCCAGAAACCAGCGGCATTGTCTGGCACTATTCCCACTTGCAAAAATCCGGTAGTGACGCAGCCGGGGATTGAAGCCAGTTCGCCTTGGCAGGAGGAGAGTAGTCTAATCACTCAGCCACCGCGGCCCCAGGATGTATTTATGTGAAGGTTGTACAGTAACAAATCTTAATAACCATATTTATTTGCAGCAATCTCAAAAATTGCAATTAAAAAAAATTCAATGTTATTTAAAATTTCAAATAAAAGTTTTGTACGATGCACAAACTCCAGTGCGCTGTGTCCATAAAGTGCAAAGCTAACGTACATAGTAAGTTGTGAACATCTTGCTTGGAGAGGTTAGTTTGAGCTGTCTTCAGGTGACATAGTTTCCTCCCCTTACGTGGTTAATGAGTGGAAAATGGTTGTCTAGTAGCCAGTTTGCCATCCTCATGTCCTTCTCCTCATGACCAACCAAATAAGAATAAAGGTACCTGAGATGGGAAGGTGTACGCTGCATGGGGGGTTGCATATGCTCTCCCCTTCCATCATCTATCCATGCACGTTTTTTCCTTCAATATTTGGAATTTTTTGACAGTTCCTGATAATGACCTTGTAAAATCGCAACATTCATGAAATCCGTACTCGTAAAATCGGTGGTGGCTAAAACTGTATGCGGTCAGCATAGCTGTGCATTGATACGGTCTACAGCAGTGGAGACGGTAGAGCTCAAAACTTTTCTTTACATTGTCACGAATTGCACGCGTACACCAGATGAGGTTCAGACATAGATTTTAATTGATTTTTCCTTAACTTTCTTTGTTTAACAGATTGTGGCTTTTAAATTTGTGGTAAATATACAACCTCTTTTTTTCCCCCCCACTGTGTTAACAAATGCATTTTGTAATGAACTTTAGTTGCAATTTCGCTGAAAATATTATATTTTTTCATAAAAGTTTCTGATTTTTTTTACAGTTCCCAAGAATGTTATCATAAAATTGCTGCTGCCGCAAAATCAAGAGTCCTAAAATCAGGGGTTTACTGTAACAGTTACTATGTACTTGCACTGCAGAAGCAGAAATATTTATGATTCATGATTATTATTAAGCACTGAAAAGTAGCTGCTTTTATTGCTGCACTGGCTAGAACCTGGAATTCCTGATATTTGCATGAACAAATTATTTTATTATTGCCAGAGGCAAGCTTTTGTGAAGAATAATGATGAAAGTTAACAAACATCAAAATGAAAGTTACATCCCCAACGATACAATGTTAAAATACCACAAAGTACATCTTATCTGAAATATTAAATTAAGCTCTTTTTCCAGCTAACTAAATTTTATTACTGAAATTTCTTAAACCATAAAACTACATCAATTAAACATTTTATGAGATTGAGGAAAAAATCTATATTTTATTATATAATCATACAATACTATATATTGGACAGTGACAAGTGCACACAGAATTTTCACAACAGGTCCACAATCTGCACCACCAATACTTGACAAATAAGGTAAAGGAATCGAATAAACGTACAATAAAATGGTAAAAACAAAGAATAACTAATGTTTATATAGGTATTTATAAAATGACAAGGACATTTAAAAATGTAAAAAAAATGCCATGAGAGAAGCAAACAGAATAGTGAAGGAAGAAAGGAGTATACACACAAAGCACGGACAAAGCCTGCAGAATGAAATGAGGGGGAAGGGGATGGGCCGCTGGAGTGTGTGATAGGGTAAATAAGGAAATTAGGAGAATTATTTGAAATATTACTAAAAGAAGGCTTGAACTTTCAATTCATTAAAACATACAAAAGAATAGAAAATTTACGAGACAGAATTGAAATATTGACAATTATACATTTGAGTAGAGAAGACAAGACACAAATATGTAGAGAAATTATTTCTGAGAAATATGAATGAGGAATAAATAAAGAATGGAGAAAAAACTATTCAAAGTGAAAGGGGGAAAAAATGTATACTGCTTGAAATATTGGAGGATGTATCAGAAAATAGCAGGAAAATAATGTGCGACTTTCAGTAACGAGATATACATAGTACAGAAAGTAAGTTTGTGGACTGGCATCCTGAGTGTAGGGAGTCATACACCCCGGTGAGAGTCGATAAGTTCGTGGGCTCGGGCCGGTCATGGTGTTCACAAAATAGTCGTCACTGGCCGCTATGTACGTCTGCCAACATTGGTATATAGCTGTTGGAAATACTGTTGAAAGATATTGGCAGGAAGATGTTGCATGGCTTCTCTAGTGGCAATGATTATCTACTTGGCTGAGTGGAGTCTATGCTCACATACAGTAGTTGCGCTTTCAAGCAAGGAAAGAGAGAGAGATAGCATCATGCGAGATCAGGTGAGAATTGAGATTATGGCATCACAGTAACCTTGCTAGTTACACTTGGACAAGCACAGAGCAATGTGTAGGCGTGGTGGTGTGTAGCAATAGCGAGTTCTTCCTACGCCAAAGATAAGGATGGTTATGACTAATTTCATCACACAAATGATGGAGGATCTCCCTGTAGTGGTCATGTTTACAGTTGCTCGTTGTGGCATGAATTCCATGTGAACAATGCCCAATGACCAATTGTCACTTCAGTTGCAAATCGTACAGAAGACACCACATTTTTTCCCTTATTATATTCGGGTAGAGAAATGCCCATTTGTCGTCAGCATTACTGATAATGTCATGCATTCGTCACGTTGGTCTTGTGTCAGAATGCGTGGCACACCATGCCGTGCAACACCCACCACACTCAGGTCATCCGACAGAGTTTTGTGGCATGTTATATAGCTAATCCCTACTGCTTCTACGAGATTGTCTACAATTTGTGTGTGGTCGCAACTTTGTCTGACCTTCAGGAGAGTTTGGCTCGTTCATGGCCAACCAGTACGCTCATAATCTTCCACATTGTCTCTCTCCACTGCGCAACACACTGGTGTCACTTAAACACAGCACTACGGTCCATGGTGTTGCCACACATGTGTTTCATCACCTGAAACGTTCAACTAGCAGATTTGCCTAACTTTAAGCAGAACTTGGCATTTGGCCATTACTCAAACTGCGGCACTTGCATTCAAATATTCTTCACTACCGAGGCTGTCATTCCGCTTACACTGTACTGTATTCATCTAATTGCCAGTGGTGCAACCTATGATGTAGTGCGTCACAGCGACACTATGCGGCTAGTTCACAAACTTATTGACCGTGGCAGTATATATTAAAAATAAACAATATTTGGATAAATAAATGTATTAGCAAAGTACAGTCTTTAGTGTGTTGAGGTACGGAGTCATTAGAGTGACTACGAGAAGTGAAGGAAGTGTAGCAATACAACACTATCGTGACAAAACCGTCTGAAAACCAGGTAACTCTTATGTAATGATATGACTGTGTTGTAATGCTAGATGTTTGTCAACACCAGTAACTTAACAAAAATTACTGAAATTATTATTCAAGTAATAAATGTAAAAAAATTAACTTCAGCTAATTACACTGGACTGTTCAAAATAACTGTCCATAATTGTAATCAGGCACAGGTGATTGAGAGATTATTCACTAGCCTCGCACTGCTGGGATCTTTTGTTTGACCTCAGGCAAGCATTTTTTTTGGTTCCCAGGAAAAGGGTTGTTTTTTAAAAGGAGGCATTATTAGAAAAGCCTTTTTAATTAAATTTCTTTCATTGTTCCCCAAAAAAAAAGATTGTTATTTCAAGAAGGTTGCTATTCCTGGAGTTGTAGAAACAATAGTTTACTGTATTAGTGAGAATATTTGACTACAGACAATTTACCATTTTCCCAGTGTTGTTTAATAATTTGGTACTTAATTTCTCTAATACAGTGGATTCTCTAGCCATCGTTTCACAGGGAATTGACAAAAAAATTTCAATACATGTGGAATTTTAATGAATGTGGTCTTGAAATGCAGATAAATAAAAAATAGGACCACAGAATATGTTCCATGCTTTCAATCCATCTAGGTTCAATACAAGATGTTCTACTGATTGGTAGTTGTAAAAATGCAGGAAACGTATAAATATTTTAAAGTGTATGTTATGCATTTATGACCAAATTTTACGTTGATAGTTGGGATTTCATGTCTTAGGTAAACTGCTAAAACTTCTAGAATAGCAGTTTTTCTAAATTTTATTTTACTTGACAAAAACTCAAATTATCAGGAAATGAAAGAAGCTGATAAATTGTGTGATGTCGAGCCTTAACCCATTCTTGGTAGGCAAGAACATGATGATTTACATTACTCATTGCTGAGAATGAATAACCCATTCTCACCCAGGGTAGACAACTGTGTACATTATGCATGTGTAGGTAATTTTTGGTCTGTACTACGTACTGCAAAGCTCAATGATCAATTATCTTACCAGTGGGTAAATGATTCACGAACTGTCTTAATGGTCTAGATCATAATTGGTTCATATAACTGTAGTTGAACCTATAGCCTACAGCTGAAGCATTTAAGATCATAAGCACATTATACATATATACATAAGACATACTTGTGTCAAACCCACAAAATGGGAGAGATTAACTGCAAATTCAATCACATCAATAGGTACTTGATAAAAATCAAATACCCTCAGGAACATGCCTCAAAATGCGCTCTGTTATGATAAAATGTCTTGCCCAATAATGAACGAGAAGAAACTAAACCACATGGTAGGAGTTGGTCAGTTTACTAAACAAAGTTAATATATTATTCAAAAAATCAATTTAATCACACAGAAAGTAAAACATACTTATAAAAATAAATACACATATTATCATACCACACGACTGCAGTTTTCGTATTCCACAACAGACATAACTGACATGTTCCTCACGACTTATGTTAACACACACATTTCCTTAATTCTAAAAATATCATCCATAGCAAAACAACCGTCAAAACATATAAAATGGAAATTATTCAGCTGATATTATTTTGCTGTTATAGCAGCTTGGACCTGAAAAACTGTGTGATAAAATAGGGTCCAGAGATAAGAACTTTTTATATTTCTGCCCTAGAACGAGGTAGGTTTAAACTATGCTTTTTCCAAAAAATGGGTCAGTGTATTTGATGCAATTGTATCTCCCATTATGTCATTAAGTAATTAACAACTCTGTCATCACCATTTTGTTCAGAACATCATGGTAGACCATAATTTTTTAAACCATAAACTTCTACATGCTCTTACAATTTTTAACACCGCTATCTGCTATGCATTTCCAAGTAAGTCTTTTGTTGTTTTGTGGTAATAGTATTGTCAAGATAAAATCGCATATAAATGTGGTCGGTGGACATTGACTGTATCAGATGTGCTGTATGAAACTAACTTCAATTTCAACTTGCTGTCAGTAAGCAAAATGGCAATTAAGAATATCTGTACAGGATGTAGAGGAAATGAAAGCAAATGAAGCACTAAGATATGATGGCAGTGAAGTCCTTTTTAAGGCTCCTGTTTCTAATGGCTTTTACATTTTACATGCGGAGGAAAACCAAGTGGTGATGTGAATGTCGTAAATACAGTGGGTGATTGTACGGAAGTCACGGATGGCACAGCTCTCAGGAGTGTTGCAGTGTGGCATCGGAGGCTTGAATACTTAAATGAGGAGTCAAATAGGACAGAAGGCCTCAAAGTTGCATTAAGCCTGTGATGTTTGCATCAAAGGCAAAATTACTAAAGTGGGTTTTCAGAAGGTTAGTGAATGGAAAACCAAGGAACCTTTGGAGTTATTCAGTCTGATGTAATGGGAAAGTTACTATTATCAATGGGAAAGAAGCAGTATTTGTTGTCATTTATAGACAATTCTAGGCATATGAATGTGAAATTTCTCCCATAAAGAAGTAATGTGTTTGTAGCCTTCAAATAGTATCAGAATTAAGTTGAGCTATTGCGTGGTGCTAAGATAACAGGGTTCCAAACAGATGGGGGTAGTGAGTACTGTAGCAAAGAGTTTGAGATGTACCTGAAACAGCATAGAATAGTGTGTAGGAAGATAACCAGTCACCTCAACAGAATGGCATTGCAGAACGAGCCAACATAACCATTGCAAATTCTGTCGGTTGCATGTTGACAGAGTCAAGGTTATGAAAGGAATTTCGGACAGAGGCAGCAAATGCCATCACTTCCATCAGAAACATCAGTCCTCCTTGCGACACTGACTGAAAAACTGCATTTCATATAAGTACACTAAAGTTTGACAGACGTGAACAACAAACAGTAAATGCTCTCATTTGCAAAGTATTGTATTAGCTGATGATTTGTTGTGGTATGTATGTTGTTATGTTGACGATATCAATGATCATATGGAAGGAAATAGTACTTAGAACTCAAGGGTGTAATTCAAAACTGAAATTATACTTGAAACATTTGTGGCTTAAATTAAGTTTTTAAAGTAACGTCCATTTTTTGTCCAATTGAATTGGTTAAAAAATAGGTGTAGCAATTATGGCGGAGCATACGAACAGTAACGGTCANAATGAATAACCCATTCTCACCCAGGGTAGACAACTGTGTACATTATGCATGTGTAGGTAATTTTTGGTCTGTACTGCGTACTGCGAAGCTCAATGATCAATTATCTTACCAGTGGGTAAATGATTCACGAACTGTCTTAATGGTCTAGATCATAATTGGTTCATATAACTGTAGTTGAACCTATAGCCTACAGCTGAAGCATTTAAGATCATAAGCACATTATACATATATACATAAGACATACTTGTGTCAAACCCACAAAATGGGAGAGATTAACTGCAAATTCAATCACATCAATAGGTACTTGATAAAAATCAAATACCCTCAGGAACATGCCTCAAAATGCGCTCTGTTATGATAAAATGTCTTGCCCAATAATGAACGAGAAGAAACTAAACCACATGGTAGGAGTTGGTCAGTTTACTAAACAAAGTTAATATATTATTCAAAAAATCAATTTAATCACACAGAAAGTAAAACATACTTATAAAAATAAATACACATATTATCATACCACACGACTGCAGTTTTCGTATTCCACAACAGACATAACTGACATGTTCCTCACGACTTATGTTAACACACACATTTCCTTAATTCTAAAAATATCATCCATAGCAAAACAACCGTCAAAACATATAAAATGGAAATTATTCAGCTGATATTATTTTGCTGTTATAGCAGCTTGGACCTGAAAAACTGCGTGATAAAATAGGGTCCAGAGATAAGAACTTTTTATATTTCTGCCCTAGAACGAGGTAGGTTTAAACTATGCTTTTTCCAAAAAATGGGTCAGTGTATTTGATGCAATTGTATCTCCCATTATGTCATTAAGTAATTAACAACTCTGTCATCACCATTTTGTTCAGAACATCATGGTAGACCATAATTTTTTAAACCATAAACTTCTACATGCTCTTACAATTTTTAACACCGCTATCTGCTATGCATTTCCAAGTAAGTCTTTTGTTGTTTTGTGGTAATAGTATTGTCAAGATAAAATCGCATATAAATGTGGTCGGTGGACATTGACTGTATCAGATGTGCTGTATGAAACTAACTTCAATTTCAACTTGCTGTCAGTAAGCAAAATGGCAATTAAGAATATCTGTACAGGATGTAGAGGAAATGAAAGCAAATGAAGCACTAAGATATGATGGCAGTGAAGTCCTTTTTAAGGCTCCTGTTTCTAATGGCTTTTACATTTTACATGCGGAGGAAAACCAAGTGGTGATGTGAATGTCGTAAATACAGTGGGTGATTGTACGGAAGTCACGGATGGCACAGCTCTCAGGAGTGTTGCAGTGTGGCATCGGAGGCTTGAATACTTAAATGAGGAGTCAAATAGGACAGAAGGCCTCAAAGTTGCATTAAGCCTGTGATGTTTGCATCAAAGGCAAAATTACTAAAGTGGGTTTTCAGAAGGTTAGTGAATGGAAAACCAAGGAACCTTTGGAGTTATTCAGTCTGATGTAATGGGAAAGTTACTATTATCAATGGGAAAGAAGCAGTATTTGTTGTCATTTATAGACAATTCTAGGCATATGAATGTGAAATTTCTCCCATAAAGAAGTAATGTGTTTGTAGCCTTCAAATAGTATCAGAATTAAGTTGAGCTATTGCGTGGTGCTAAGATAACAGGGTTCCAAACAGATGGGGGTAGTGAGTACTGTAGCAAAGAGTTTGAGATGTACCTGAAACAGCATAGAATAGTGTGTAGGAAGATAACCAGTCACCTCAACAGAATGGCATTGCAGAACGAGCCAACATAACCATTGCAAATTCTGTCGGTTGCATGTTGACAGAGTCAAGGTTATGAAAGGAATTTCGGACAGAGGCAGCAAATGCCATCACTTCCATCAGAAACATCAGTCCTCCTTGCGACACTGACTGAAAAACTGCATTTCATATAAGTACACTAAAGTTTGACAGACGTGAACAACAAACAGTAAATGCTCTCATTTGCAAAGTATTGTATTAGCTGATGATTTGTTGTGGTATGTATGTTGTTATGTTGACGATATCAATGATCATATGGAAGGAAATAGTACTTAGAACTCAAGGGTGTAATTCAAAACTGAAATTATACTTGAAACATTTGTGGCTTAAATTAAGTTTTTAAAGTAACATCCATTTTTTGTCCAATTGAATTGGTTAAAAAATAGGTGTAGCAATTATGGCGGAGCATACGAACAGTAACGGTCAATGAAAAGTTTCCAGCTCTTGTGAACACCATTGTGTACGTGATATTTTTCCGTCACGTTTATCCGAGTACCTTATTGGTGTTATCGGAATAGTTTATCTGTAGTTAATGATATTTGGATTTAATTTCATTGAGCATGGTTGGTTGTATGGGTGCCTTCGTAGTGAGTTTTCTTGCGTGAAATGTAATATTATCAACACGTGTATGGCTTGGGCTGCCATTTTTGATACCGTTATGTGTTATAAAGCGCCAACATAAATTTTCGTTCCGCAATTCAGCAAATTATTTTGTATCAGTGGAAGACAAACGTGTCCATGGATTGCCACAGAAAAACGTGTGTTCAGGAGTTGCAAGTAGGAATTGCAAAACATAAGTCAAAGTGTTTTGTATAAAATGTAATTTGAAACGGTTATTAGAATGTTTTAAATAGACGTGGCCCAGAAAACCACCATTTAAACGCCATTTTGTAATGTAAAAATAACATGTTCATTATGTTGAATATCCAATAAGTGTAAGGTTAACTTCACCAAAAATATTTGTGTACATACGGAATGTGTTTACTATTCACATCAGTAAGAAAACCATAGTATTTATCACATTTTCTTCTTTTGGCGAGGTTAAAGCTTTAAATAATATGAGTGTTACATCCGTACGAACAAAATTTTCTACTAGTCCATTAAAACAATACGTATGTAATTCAAAATTATACCGTCTCATAAAAAGTGCTGCAAAGCAATGCCTTCTCACGAAAGACGTTAAACTAAAGTCCCTCCCAACCCCATCCACCCGAAATAAAATAAACAGAACCCCACAAGTATAACTTTGCCATAACAAAAATGAAGTAAGCTGGAATGGTAACCTACATTGATAACAGAATTTGTTTACACACTTTGTTTTACTCATAGATATGACAACTGTGGCGGAAAGATATATGGTCGTCGTGCTACATTTCTAGAACTGTCAAAATTAGGTGAACTTATATGAAATTGAGTATACCTGTGGAACAGTGTTTGGATGTGGAGTGTGTATGTAAATGAATGGGAAAAAAAAGTTTCATGTCAAAGTGTGGAATGTGTGTTCACAGATGTATTCATAGACTACGAAGTGACAAGGGGTATCGCCTGTGGTATACTGATAGGAATTGCACAGACTGATGGGAACAGGCAAGTGAGAGATGAGACTGAGCCAACGGTAAACGGGACCACGGTGGCTGAGAGGTTAGACTGCCCGCCTCTCACCAAGGCGAACCAGGTTCAATCCCGGCCGGGTCACTTCCAGATTTTGCAATTGGGAATTGTGCCGGACAATGCCGCTGGTAGGCGGGTTTCCTCGGGGATCTCTCATTTCCCCCACCCCTGTATTCCGGTGCTGCTTCATTCTCCCCTCATTAGCTCCCAAGACCTCGTTGTTAAGAGCCACCCAAATCTGTCACAATTCTCCACCCAACGATAAATGATAATGGATGAAATTTCAATGAAACCTTGTCAGACACTCATCATAAGCCATTCTTCGGATGGGAAGAGAAATCAGCACTGCACATGAGGTGATATGCTAGGTTACAGGCAAAAGGTCCGGAGACCTATGTAGGTGTATATAGGTCTATATAGGTGTATAACAATGTCTAGTGAGTATGTTATCATGAACCAAGGACTGTTGAAGAAGCAATGAGTGGTGACGATGCACAGAATTGGAAGTGGGCCATGGGTGAAGAAATTGAGAACTCCATGAGTAAAAATACATAGATATTAGGACAGACCTGAGGGGGAAGAATGCTGTGGGATTTAAAAACATGTTCAAATGGAAATGTTTTCTCCATGTTTCTGTCCAATCATCGAGATGGGTTTTCTTTCACATATCCTAGGGATAGACTTTACAGAAACATATTTTACACTGGTTAAAAAGGAAACCATACATGTTCTTGTGGCTATATCGGTGCAGTTAGGGTGGATTAGAGAATACCTGGATGTATTTACTGCATACTTAAATGGAGTTCTTACCAATTAAATTTACATGGAGCAGCCAGCAATGTATCAACAGGACAGAAATGGTGAGATGTGCAAATGATTGAAAAGCGTTTATGGGTTGAAGCAAAGTGGAAAAGAATGGAATGACAATCTTGATTGTATGTATACTTAAAGTTTGGAATCTGCAAAGGCTGAAGAATGACCCTTGTGTGTACACAGACAGTGATAAGGAACTGGTTATGTTTATTTTGATGATCTAGGAAATTATTTGGAATACAGAAAAAGGTGCAGTGAATACACAAATGTCTGTCACAGACCATTCAGGTATGGGCCATGGAGGAAATTAATATGTACAGAACTTTTCTTTCTGTAAATACATATGTATTTGGAAAATGCTGAAACAGTCTTGCCACATCAACCAGTTGCTATGTGCATTCCAAATGTCCAACGGGAGAGGGAAATCCTTTCCAGCAGAAGTAACTGGTAATGATGGAACATATGAAGGTCGTAAATTTGTTGACAAGTACCTGTACCATAAGGCAACTGGAGGTCTGTTGCGTCTGTTGTAAACAACCCGGCCTGATATCAATTGTGCGGTGTGCAAGACCAGTCAGGGATGTGAGGCCCCAACCCTACGACGCTAGGAGGGTGTTATGCACATGTTCAGGCACCTGGAACAAATGAGAGATGGAAGACTGACGTTTGTGAAAACCTACGGTAGTGCAGTACTTGACTGTGATGCAGATATTGCTAAAAACGTGAATGACAAAAAATCCATCACTGGTGTGACAGCAATATTGGGAGGAGGACCGATCACTTGGATTTCTAAGAAACAAACTTGAGTAGCAGCAGTGACAGAGAATTAACTAACCAATGTAATGTTTTAATAGATTGTGAATTTGGCTGACAGGTTGTGTGTTTTTGTAGCAGACACAGTATTATTTAATGTTTGTTTGAACTGATGTGTGTATACTCCATTTATTTCATATAAGTAGATTAAATATTGATAGACAATGTGACCAACATACACAACACACAAACAGTAAATACTCTCATTTTCAAAGTTATTGTATCAGCTGATGAGTTTTTGCGGGTTGTATGTCATGTTGATGTTATTGATGGTAATTATGGAAGAAAATATAGACAGAACAAAGTTGTATTTCAAAATTTAAATTATACCTATACCATTATTGGTTTAAATTATATTTTTAAAGTAATGTACAATTTTTTTTTGACTTTCAGCAAATTGGTAGCAATTATGGTAGAGCATGCGCACAGTACAAACAGTGAAACGTTTCCAGCTCTTGTGAACACAGTTGTGTATGCAATCTTTTTCGTCACGTTACGTGCGTGGCAACTGGTGTTATTAGAATATTAAAACAATACTTAATGATTTTTGTATTTACTTTCAATAGGCATAATTTGTTGCAGAGGTGCATTTGTAGTGTGTTTCCTTGTGTAAAATGTAATATAATGACACGTGTATAGCTTGGTCCGCAATTTTCATGAAGCAACACCATGTATTTTCGTTCCGCAGTTTATCAGTTTCAGGAAACCGGTGAAATGTCCTATTTACTGAATGATTCTGCAAATTATTCTGTTTCAGTGGCAGACAAACGTGTCGAAGGAGTGCCAAAGAACAACACGTGTTCAGGAACAACAAATATAAATTACGAACCGTACGTCAGTGTTTTGTAAATAATGTATTTCGAAATGGTTATTAGAATGTTTGAAATGCAGGTGGCCTAGAAAACCACTATTTCAACTTTGTTTTGTACTGTAAAAATAACAGGTTTATTATATGGAAAATCCAACTTCACCAAAAAATTTAACATACAGAATATGTTTAATATTTTAATCAGAACGAACTACATATTTATCACGTTTTATTCTTTCGGTGAGGTTAAAACTTTACACGTTATAATAATTTAAATGTTACTTCTGTACAAGCAAAATTTTCCACTGGTCCATTAAAACAATATGTAATTCAAAATGATAATGTCTCGTAAGAAGTGATGCAAAACAATGCCATCTCAAGAAAGAAGTTAAACTAGTCTCCCACCTTCCTTTCCAACCCCATCCACCCGTAATAAAATAAACAGAACCCCAGCATTATAACTTGGTCATAACAATAATAAAATAAGTTGGAATGGTAACTACATTGATCATTGCATGCTTAAACACACTGTTTTCTTCATAGACAGAACATCTCTGGCGGAAGGATACATTGTGACTGCGCTACTTTTCTAGAACTGTCAAAATATAGTGAACTTATATGAAATGGAGTATATCTCTGTAGCTTCTGGATACCTAGCATACTGCTAGAGTACAAAAGTTCAGTNGTGAACTTATATGAAATGGAGTATATCTCTGTAGCTTCTGGATACCTAGCATACTGCTAGAGTACAAAAGTTCAGTGTTTTTGTAAATGTATAGCTTGTAGGTTCAAATTTTAACCTTAAGTTGGACGAACATACGATTGTTTTAGCAAATACAGAATGGTCAGAATGGTTTAATGGTGACTAAGTTGTGCTATTCCCATAACCCAGTTAACAATTTGGTTTTACCTAAATAACAGGGATTGAGGTATGTACCTGGATGATTTTGTTTGAATTTGNTAACCCAGTTAACAATTTGGTTTTACCTAAATAACAGGGATTGAGGTATGTACCTGGATGATTTTGTTTGAATTTGAAAACACCTCAAAAAAAGTAACAATTTTTTTTTAATGTTGGAAGAATAATGTCAGGCTGGAACTAATCTTTCCAACATTTCACTTCTAGCCAAATGCATCAACTAATTACACTGCTAATTAAAAGTGACATTTCTGGGGCAAAGTGACAATTTTAACTTGGTATAACATACTTACGAAGAAGCTGAAATTAAATGGNAAAAGTGACATTTCTGGGGCAAAGTGACAATTTTAACTTGGTATAACATACTTACGAAGAAGCTGAAATTAAATGGAAAGAACGAAAACCTATTTCTAGGGCAGAAAAAGGCATTATTATTGGAATATCAGAGCACATCACATACATCATGGTCTAATGAACAATCTGCACTGAACAGGAAGAAAAAGAAGCATTCCTTGAACATTAAAAAGTTCAATAATATAAAGACGGTAAAGAAAAAATTAATGGCAAAAATATTTTTTAACACTTTGCTTTTCTATGACTTTTAAAATGTTTAAACCATACAACGTGCTTCGTTCAGGAATTTGTATTTTATATGTATGATGTGAAATATAGTTGTACAAAACAGACACTGTACAAAATAAACATTATCAAAAAGCAAAATGTTTATAAGTATTATTTTTGGTCACATAACATATATATTTTTGGTTGCAAGCACACATTGAGTATGAATGTAATTTCTGTCTATGCATATAATATGGCTAGGATATAAAACAAAACAAAGAACAGAAATTTTACATTTTTCTACTTCATAAAAACAACAATTTACAGCTTTATACTTTTTTTTCACCCCAGCTATCCTTGTGACACTCTGATAAGTTTCCTGATCTGTTACTACACTGAAAAGTATAGTAATGGTTGGGTTTTGCTTACATTTATGTCCAGTACTAACCCCATGATTAAAGGACCAGTTTATTTTCCTTCTGATTTTTGTGGTTTTACTGGACCCGTTACAAATAATTAAGTGCTGGATGTGTTACACTTCAATTATATTCCTATTTATGAGTTATCAACTGCACATACTTAATTCGATGCTTGATGGCTGGATCGTTAAAAATTAATGATATTTTAAAAAATATTATAAATGTTACTGTGTTGGGAACTATCCACAATATTTGTGTAGAAGAAAAACATGTGTGTCTCACATTTGATAATATTATCATTATCAAAATGAGCTTTACTCAGCACAATGCCAGTGCTAGCTATTAACAGGCTCTCTCCAATCACTTTGTCCAAACTCTACTAACTTTCCACAGTTCCTCAAACGTATTCTTGTCACCAACTATTTCTTCACTCCCTTGTCCTGTATTATTTAGGCTTCCTACTGGCCTCCCCCATCTCATTCGCGAGTGTACAAATGACTATCCTTATATAATTTTTTTATCTTCTGCTTTGGTATCACAACTGTGGTGATGGCAATCAAAGAATGTGTTGAGTCAGGACAGCAGTTTGTGGCAGTTACAATGTTCTGCAATTTTACAAATGGACTGCTGGAGCAAACTTAATAGCTGCCTAATATAATTGACAAAAAGTGATAATTCCCAACTTCCAGTAACAAAATACTAAAAAACTTTAATTAAAAATATATGAAACATAATTTTCATTTCCAAATCTTTTTCATAGGCAGTATGATAGATATATTAATTGCAATACAGAAATAAACAAATATTTCTGCACAATTTGCCTCCATTTTATGATGAACTTATGGTCACTTACTTATTTCTGTTTTCTTACCGAAAATAAACAGCAGAGCAATGACATCATACTAGATAAGATTCATTAGCTGATGTAATAAAACTAATGATCTAAAGAATTTAACAGTGAACAGAAGAAAACTAGTTATGTACAAAACTGGCTTTGTTCCAAGTAACAAATCTTGAAATACTGTCACTGGATAATTTTTATGTACAGTACTAGAAATTACTGAAAAGACCAGGACATCCACTGGCATTTCCATACCTGGAAAGTAACATGTACAGTCTCACGAAAAATAAAAGACTAGGCCACAATTATTTCAAACTTGAACAAACTTTTTTTTTGAGTCAACTATAACTATGAATCAAAATCGATAACTTTTTTGAGACTTAACTGGAGTAAGTTTTCACAGTGGATACAAATCAGAAATTTATTTAGTGGCGAAAATTTAACGTTGTGCAGATAAACACTGCTGAACAAAATAAATAGGTATTGTATTATTAGTAACTGCTGACTGGCATTTACATGACAAACAATGAAGTTAGTTGTGCACCACACCACTGCACCACTCTCCTCAAGATTTCTCTTGTCTCCCAGTCCAGCGGTAGACTATAGGGACTGGAAAATCCCAAGGATTGTGCTCGCCACCTTTTAGCAGGATGCATACGGAACTACTAAATTCAGCGCAGATAATAAGGACATTTAGCATACTGGGTTGCATGTCACCACTGGAACTTACAAGCTTTGTGACAAAACACCTCACCACTTGCCTCCGATGTCTGATGCTCGCTACAGTAGCCGCACACACTTGCCATTCTTGGCCCCTCATCCTGACCTGTACAGCACACCTGATGATAGGTAATTTTATATTTATTCATTAATTTTCTAGTTGCAGTCAGCCATGTATTTTTACAGGTCACCCCAAGCAGTCCAGTAGTTTCACACATGGCCAAGTCTTGAGACGCTCCAGTGGTCTTAATTCAATTGAGAGTGAGATTTGGGCCTGTTGGTGAAACACAAAAACACTTGAGCCAGGTAATCTGCTTAGCGCTTAGCTGGCTGATTGTTTGTTAGAGTAATGGTAACTGCTAATGAATTACCATTTCAACCTACATTCTGATCTAGGGTAGTCAGTCACCAAGCTTCAAGGCTGACTTCAGTCACCAGCAACTGAACCTGAGGTGTCCCCAACAGATATACTTAGGTGATTGTATGCCTTAACCCTCATTTTCTGGAGACTGTTCCAAGGACATCTGCAGCACCCTTTCGCCAATTGCCAGGAGGAAGTAAGTGCATCCATCTCAAGGTCATCAACCTAGCCTTCAACCATTTCCATACACCACTTCTGTATTGATCATATTCATTTACGTTTTTCATTCCTACTTCCTATCAATCTGACTCATTCATAACTTTTTCTCCTCTCTTCCTACGAACAACTCTAGGAAAAAAATCCTAACTGCTGACACTTTAAACCACTGTCATGCTGCAACTGTTCAAGTTTCTGTTGCATAAGTATGTATTGGAGTAAATCTTATGAATTACCAAATCGACATATATTGTATTTGTTGATGTTTCACTGCCAGATAAAATGTGCAGCTATCTCAAAAGTTACACTTTTTTTTTTTTTTTTTTTTTTTTTNCCATTTTGTTATTCCCTTGTCCTGGTGTCTTAAGTGTGATGTGAAGTGAACCCTGCATTCAAACATACTGAAATAACTTCATCAAAAAACCTGGGTTTATTTATCAACAAAACATGACTACTACTAACTGTATGCTGCAAGGTAGAGCCAAGAAACTGCTGCTTCAATTAACATATTTTCAAAATGACTAGTAACTCTTTAATGTACAAATATCTGAAATATGTAGACGTGTACAGAAAGTTAAAGATGAACTGCAACTTCAAATATTCTGAAGCAACAACACAATCAGCACCAAAGTAATATATGTACTTGTAAAATGGTTAAACATAAAAATTTTTTTAACAGTGGTGGTGGCATTATAATACTCAATAGCACTAAAGAATTATGCCTAGTTAAATGTAGGAATGTGATATATACACACCAAAAAAGCAAAACTTTCACCAAAAGATCTTTTCAATGTAGCAACATATAAAGAAACTGGTCACAAAAATGAAAGACTTCAGTTCTGATTCCTTAAAGAACAAGTGCAACTATTAAAGCATACATAAAAATGTGTGTCACTAAAAAACTGAACATGAAAACAAAACACTTAACTGCATGAATGTCACAGTAGGCAAAACTAGTTTGCAAATAAAGTACAACGTTCATAGCTGTATATGCATAGAGTATAAAACCTGGTGTGTTGACATTACACATGCTAAAAACTTTGTAACAGTAAACATGCTACCCAAGAACACACATTCCTTCTGCCTTGACCAATATCAAGACAGTTACATGTATCAGCAATATTTGGATGTCAGCTTTCACCTATTCATAATTAAGTCATATTTTAACAAGCACCCTTAAAAGTGTCATAAAAATTTATCACCAGCCCTATACCTTACGTTACCATTGAAAATTATAAAGAACTAAACTCCTGTGTATTTGACTGAAAAGAGATGCTTATTGATACAACTGAGATAGCCAATTTTTTCATATGTAAAATATATCAATTCATTTTATACGAGGGCTAATTCAGAAGTCATGGCAAATATTGTTTATCTCGCGAAAATGATCCAACACAGGAAATATACTATGTACAGTTGAAAGTGTACAATATGTATGTTTTAAAGGTGACACCACATGGGGTATGCATGCCGGTATGTCCGGCAAGAAACAAAAAAAAAAAAACATGGCTGCTTGAAATCACAGTTTAATTGATATATTCTCATACAACCTGTATACACTCATTTGAACGGGTATGTATTATACGTGTACGAGCTGTTGATCCTTCCAAGTAGTCTCTGAGGTTGTCCACGGTTCATTGCCAGTGATGAGGCAGACATCGTCACAGTATTTCGACGAGAGGTGGCACACATTGACTAACCTTGTGCAGCAGATGGTATTTCCCGTATGCCTCATCGCTGGTAACGAACTGTGGACAACTTTGCAGACTACTTTGAGAGATGTTAAACAACTCGTACATGTACAATACGTATCCGTTCAAATGAGTGTACACAGGATGTACGAGAATATATCAATTCAACTGTGATTTCAAGCAGGCATGTTTTCTTTGTTTCTTGTCGGACATTCCTGCATCCATACCCCATGTGGTGTCAACTTTAAAACTTACATGTTATACACTTTCAACTGTACATAGTACATTTCCTTTGTTAGATCATTTTCGGGAGATATACAATAGTTGCCATGACTTCTGAATCAACCCTCGTATTTAAGTGATAAAAGATGCAAGTACAAAACAAACAAGACACAACGTTGGCAAGGAGAGCAGGAATTGATAAGAGGAACAAAAATTTGGAAAGTGTCTACAAATGTATTTGTGTCATGAAAAACATGTATTTATCAGTAAAAGTCTCCAAAATTTACGTCACACAAAACACTGGTTAAATGTCGGAATTATTCCATCTGAGTCATTAGCAAGAACAGATACATTCACAGTGTCCCTTCATTGTCAATTTAATTTTTTTTTAGCAACACTTAATATTCTTTGTGTTACATTAATTTCATAAATACCTCATAGTTCACAATTTCATGCCATGCAAAAAAAAATTGAAATTACCATGACTGGATTACATAAATTATAGCTCTTGCACTTCAGAAAGTTCCGGGAACAGTATCATTAAAATTAGAGGTAGTCATCACATTTATTTGCATTTTGCGTTTGATAGTTTCAAATGTTGCTTAGGGCCTAAAGAAGTTAGATAGTACTAACAATAAACAAATCAACCATTTGTTTAGCTCTTGAAAAGTAGTTTGCTAGTATCTGTACTTATAAAATAATTGCTTCACTATTATTATAATAATGCTTTATGCTCATCTCTGCTATCTCTGAATTACACTGCACAGTGTTCCTTTTAGTAATGAAGAAGTAAAAGTTAATGACTTTTACAATAGGCCAAACCTACTAATACACTCCCGCAAAATAGTATCTTCCTTATTAAATTGCAACAAAATCTTGTTTATAGTAGTATTTACTTGGTATACTATGTTTGTTATGTTATGTCCAAATTGTTAATGGTTATGTCCAAATGGTTTGTCAACACACGTCCTATCTAGAAACACTCTTGTAAAATTCTTTACCTTTTTGTTACAAGTTTAAGCAATTCCTTTTATTATTGTTACTATGTTAAGAAATGCTTATTTATTAAGTTAAGCAAATGGTGTAAAATTAATAAAAAACCCATAGCCCCTAAGTCAATGCTTACTTAGTAGCAGGGGGGGGNAAATTAAAAAATTAATGTATTTGGTAATAGTAAAGGCATTTAAAAAATGCTAGAAAATATGTATGCCGACAGAAACATTTGTAGGTTTTGGTTGTCACTAGCAATTCTGTGTTCAACTGGCTACTGATGCAGAACAACATTGGATGATGACAGTTTTAACACAAAATTATTTGATCCTGTATCAAATCCGTTATCTATCGAGACAGTCCTGTGGCTTTTCACATACAAGGAATCACCAAATTCACATTATATGTCCAGTAATAACACTTCTCATTTACATCACCTCCAGGTAAGAATTTACTTTCAAAAAATTAAACACACAAGTGAAAATTACATGAAANCACTTCTCATTTACATCACCTCCAGGTAAGAATTTACTTTCAAAAAATTAAACACACAAGTGAAAATTACATGAAGCAGCAATACACAGTGCAATTGTGCACATTTTCTCACAAATGCCATCTTTCAACCGATGAAATATAAATCCTCATGTGAAAATAATTAAAGAGGGATGCTACATGAAAGCAAATAACACTGGGTCTTATTTNGATGAAATATAAATCCTCATGTGAAAATAATTAAAGAGGGATGCTACATGAAAGCAAATAACACTGGGTCTTATTTTTGCAAGATCACTTTGTGTTTTCAACATAAACAAACCTAACCAGAAAGATATTTTTGTATAAAAACTACCCAACCAAAAATTATAATTAATTAATGACTACCAGAAAAGTGCCCAACGTTTTGGGTGTCCAACAACGTTTAGTAAAAATTTGAAAACTTATGTTTACATAAAACTTAATTCATACAACTTTAGGATATACATATATTTAGTTTCAGTAGTCTACTTAATTACGAGATCAGGCATTATATTTATGTAGCTTTTAAGTGGCATACTTAACTATTATTGCTAATTTTGATTTATTTCTCACTGNGATCAGGCATTATATTTATGTAGCTTTTAAGTGGCATACTTAACTATTATTGCTAATTTTGATTTATTTCTCACTAAAAAAGAGATATGAAAATGAGAGACAATATTACATTTTCCTACAAAATGACACAAATTAAAAATTTTTTTGTATTTACGAATTTAGCATCAAAATACTGTAATTTTCTCAAAGTTCTCTAGCGAGGTTAATGTAACATTTACATCTTTTCTAANCGAATTTAGCATCAAAATACTGTAATTTTCTCAAAGTTCTCTAGCGAGGTTAATGTAACATTTACATCTTTTCTAATCATATGATAACACAGATTTTACAGATTTTCAAATAACTTACACTACTTGAGCTACTGGCAGCACTACGCATTACTAAACTATTCTGAATTGTAATCGGCTCACCAAGTTTACTGACCACTAAATACTGCAAATTAAAACAAAACCTGCACTTTGTCAACACCACACAATAACAATACTTGGCAACCATTGCTGGATCAGTTTAAACTTACTGCTTTAATCTGTATGGACTTGGAAACAAACCATAATTAATTTCCATTTGTACACAGAAGTAATGTGTAGGCACTGAAAATTAGTTTTAATGAGTATTTTTCACAACTCACACCACAAAATACATTTTGAAATTAGTTAAATCAATCCTTAAAATAGGACCATTCACTCTGCAAAAATGGTGCACTGTAGAATTATACGTTATTCAAAACATTGAATAAATGTAATTTTGTACTATAATTTTGGTGAATTTTTCCTTTAATTTTTACTACAAGAAAAGTTTTCACGGTTTATGCTTAATGTAGATTTAACTTACTCAATGAATTTCTCGTGATTTTAATACACTAGATATAAAGAAAACAAACAAGTTGCCACTCCAATTGTAAAGTGACTCTAGTGCATGAATATCGATTCTGCTCGGTTTGCGGCACTGTTGTGACATGCACAGGCCAATAGTCTGTCCCAATTCGCAGCTAGTTACACAGTTAGCCCCACGATAGTTACTTGCTGGAAAATAGCAACTGTAAACACGAAATGCTAACAACACGTGTGTTACGTAGAACAACACACTCGGTACTGGCAGGAATTTGACCAAGTAGTTCTGGTTGTGGAATGAACAGTTCTAGATGTGGGATGTTGGATGCTTCTCCTGCTGGCATTTCTTATGTTGGAGCCAACGATGTTCAGTTTTTTTTTACCAACTGTTTCACCCCACCGCACAATACAATGCAACTCCGACAGTTATTCTCTCTCATATAACTTCGCAAGATTTTCGCAGTCAGCGAGTGGCACCTTGATGTGCACGAAACAAACAACGGGCCATTTACAAAATCCTGTATCAGGTGATGCATGAATGAATGAAAATTAATATTACGTTGGCTATTCTGACTGCACTGTTGACACACATCAGACAAGCAGAAAATACGCAGACAAGAAATAGTTCCTGGATTAATTAATACATTTTATTTTATGTGTTCACAAAACCGCTGTTATTACTGTTACAAACTAAACTTCGTGCTAAAGCAGTAATGTAGAGGTGTTCAAAATAAAATGCAAATTAAAACGGTCCGCATTCAAATTAAACGCAACTTTAACCATTGGGAGTTCTCTTTACGTCATATTGTAACGTTGCAGTTTTCCAGATGTTACAATTTCCTTTTGTAGGTATTATATTTATCTATGGATGCTTATCATTTGGTTGTGTTGACAATTAAAATTAATTTAATATACTTTCCAAATTAAGCTTTATCTGATTTAAATGAAGTGCAGTGTAATTTTTGGTTATATTACTCATTTGTTTACATAGAGATCATTTGTAGGTTATATTTCATATGTTATTAGAGGGTATAACATACTGTTCATTTATTCCCTAAAGAGTACTAAGCATTGCATGTTGTAAATCATCTGAACAAAACATAAGTATCCTGGTTGGTTCTCGTCTCGCCATTGCTGGTTGGAGGAGAAATGTGGCGTGGTCAGACGACAGCCAATCACAGAGAAGGTGACAACAGAAATTACGATGAAGTTCTAAGTCGTACGTTTTTCTTTAACAGAACTAATACAAACACCATTAAGAATTATTGAGTCATTGCGATTGAGAAGTTTTAATGGATTAAGTAGTAAAAAGTTTTTTACGGGAGTGGGTAGCACCCGTGGCTTTACTTATATATTTATTTCGGACTAAAAATGATCTTCTATTAAATTATTTCCGCCCATGTATGTAGCCATAAGGGTGTAGGCAAATGTGTGTGCGCCTCCTTCGTAAAATTTCTAGGCAAGCAGTTCATCTATAATTGCTGCAAGATTTTTTTTGTCATCCTCTATAATGTAAACTGAGTAATTTTGTCTAATTTGTTGGAGAAGAAGAACGAGTAAATAAAAAAGAACAGAAATTCGGCCTTCTATTTGTATAGAACTGTTACAGTATCCCCCACTCACCATGACATCAATACGCTTGATATTAATTCCAAAAGTCTACAGAAATATTGCAGGGTATTGTTGAATTATTTTTCAAATGATTTGACAAAATACATTTCAAACATGTCATTTCAAGCCAGTAATGGGAGAAAAGTGAACTTTTAAAAAGACAGGATCAAGAGGCCAACATGCTGCTACCTGTTAGCGGGTTACATTTCACAATACTTAACTTATATAACATTCAAGTCACTTCTACATTTTTCAAATTTTTCAAATGACAAAGGTTNCAAATTTCCAGTCGCCGTAATTGTCCCGACCTACAAGTTTTTCTACTTGCAAATGATTACTACTTGAGGCCATCTAAACTTGTATTACGACACTCGATGCACGCTTAAAAAAAAACTGTTAACCGTCACTGTTTCTGTATTGTCGCACCACTCGAATTCCTGGGCCCATAACCACTTGATTTATAGCACATAGGCAGAGAAGTGGACTCAAATGCTTTCTAACACAGTCGTTTATTATACACACGGTTACACTTGACGACACATCGCTACAGATGCTTGCGAAACAACAGAACAGGCGACTACCGAGCGTAGGCCATTTTGATACATGAATGTCCATAGAGGTAGCAATCCAACACCCAAAACACTACTGGTCAGATAAAAATAGCTTTCTTGTGTAAAATAAATTTACAAACGGTTACCATTGGTTTTATTTTCCACGAGCTCTGTATATTATTTAAAGTAACATATGTATTTCTGTGTACAGCGATTTTGATTACTAGTAATTTCTATTGGGGCGGTAATAGTTAGGCCTACGTCCATTACACGCCATGTNGTGTACAGCGATTTTGATTACTAGTAATTTCTATTGGGGCGGTAATAGTTAGGCCTACGTCCATTACACGCCATGTTCTTTTCTTCTAGAAAACCCATCTCCTTGTTGTTTTTCTGTTGTTATTATACTGTATTGATAAAACGAAGCAAATGGGATGTGCATTGGTAGTTTTTAAGCAATTCTTACTCTATTCCATGCCACATATTTCCAACTCGAGCTGTTTAATATCAGTAACAGCAGAATAATTGCTTTGCAAAAGTCGTTTACGAGTTGTTGTTGGCAAATGGAAGTGCGTTGTCAAGTAAGTTCCCTGAATTACTTTTATTTCCAGTCTTAACCTAATAGCTGTAATGCCCAAAGTGTGATAAGAACTACAATTACCATCTCGCAAATGTTAACCCAAACTCGCCTGATAAAAAAAAAAAAAGTTAAATGTTTAATTTTTTTGTAAGGTTTTCTATTTTTACTTTTATAACCTATGAATTTTTTAGACAGATGTTAGTCTATAAATACCTTAAATTTTTTTTAGCATTACAATGGCAAGTGGATTAGCTGACAGCATGTTAATCAAATACACAGTCGCCACTTGATGCACCAGCTGATGGCTAAGGATACATAAACAAAAAGCAAACATTGGCACTACTTTCGTCGTACTGTTAAAATCTCGCCAAGTTACATGAGACAGAGAGTATAAGAATAATTATACTGTATGTATGTATGTACTACTATCACAGTTATGCACAGAACAGCAAATAATTAGCAAAAACCCTTACAGATTGCGAGACTAAATAAAGCTTCCATGAAATTTAATCTTACTTAGTAGTGCATTCCACGAGAAATTTTATTCAACATCCTCCACAAGGTTTTGGGACTTAAGTTTGTATGTTCTTACAGAAAACATTTTTGAATTAAATTATACATACTAAAAAAAACTGGTTGGTGGGTGAAGCCGATCAAAAAGAAAAAAAACCTTGTGAGGAAAAACATTACAATCCTGGTTTTCAAATGAAAGTGGTAAAAAAATGTTTTGTATGTATNAAAAAAAACCTTGTGAGGAAAAACATTACAATCCTGGTTTTCAAATGAAAGTGGTAAAAAAATGTTTTGTATGTATAGGTAAGTGCTAGTTGAGACTGGATGGTTTTGTCAATTCTACAGTATACCAGTACACAAAATGTATAATGAAACGGTACAATCCACAATCTTAAGTTCAAAAGAAAATAAAATATTTTAGAAATACCTTCCTAANAAATGTATAATGAAACGGTACAATCCACAATCTTAAGTTCAAAAGAAAATAAAATATTTTAGAAATACCTTCCTATACCAGGCACAGAACTTCTGGGCCGCTCAGATCGGTGAGCTGTACCAAGCACTGTTGCCACATCTATCAAGTGCCCACCCCGTCATAATGCGTGCGCCGTGAAATCTCAACTGAAGTAATATAAATTAAAATTATTTACACAAAGAGGAACATTTGAATATATAGAAACAGAAATTATAAAACGCATACGAGATATTTTGGAAGTTTATATCTGTTAGGAAACTACCTGGGCAGACGAAGAGCTAAATTTTACGTTCGTAGTAAAAATAGTCTGACACTTAAATTTACATATTAAAAATGTCTATCAAACGTATTTGTAACAATTTTCATTTACTTACGGTTGTATATAGCATTGAAAAAAATAATTCATCTTTGTGCTGCAGCTTGTAATGGCAGCGCAAACTCCTCTTCCGTATCCACACTGTTGTAATGCTATTCTTTCCCATTACAAACTTCCACCCATCATTCAATCTCTTAGAACAAAAACCAACACTTAAAAAATATTTTGTCATGGAACTTGCTGAAAACGTATAACATATTTTCTCACGCATAGCTGAAGTAATTATTTTGTCGGAACTTTCCCCCTTAATATAAAATTCTAACACCACTCCAGAAGACAGCCTTTGTTAAAATCATTAAAATCTGTAACTAGTTTCCTATGAAATCATATTTTATTCTAAGTGACACAAATATTGCTTTTGACATATATGCACGTCAGTCGCATTGTGCGTTCAATGGCAACACACGTTCTTGCTGTCAAAATGTTAACTTGTTTAAAATTTATAGTTTTGCGACATTATTTTTTTGATGGTAAAAAAAAATAAGAATGATGTTTGTTAACCACTTCCCTTACAACTAGGTATGTTAGCACAAGGTTTTCTTAGAACCATAATTTCAATTAAAGCTTTACATGCAGGTAAATGAAAAACAATGAGGATCATACCAAGCCCGTCGCGGTACTGGCCACTGGGCTGTCAGCTAGAGCAAACACCAGAGGCAGCTGTTGTGCTACACATCATCTGTGTCGAATAAGTACGGGTCAAGGCTTTGTTATCGTCTGCTTATAAAGCAAGACGGAAACATTTAGATACATGAACGATATTCTTTATTCGAAAAATAGTGGTGAATTCATTCACATGCCTTAATAACGTAAAACACGAACGGATAAAGATACCGACTTGGGATTTTCACCTACATGTTCAGCAAAATGAGCCTCTTGCAAAATCTGCTGAATTTTAATGAAATCATTCACGATTTTCTGAGCGTAACTGAGAAACATTTCGCTCGACTCACTGTGGCCACTGTAACAGTGTGAACTAGGAAACAGCGCGCAGCCGTGATAGGCTACAGGCGTCAGCTAGTGGGAGGAGCGCCGCTGATCGATTGCCCTTGAGCGGCCAAGAAGTTCTGTGCCTAGTATAAACAACAATACAAACAATAAATAAACATTTTAAAATGTAATGCAGTGAAATATTTATAAATAAGTATAACAGTTTATTTTGGTAACACTAGAGCACACACACATACACACAGGCAAAAAATTTTTTCTACAAATATCTATTTACAACTATTAACCATTTCAAAAATAGGGATGGCTAAATGACATCATCTGTAAGCATAACACAAAACATTCCTTATTAATGTACAGATTTTACCTAGGTAAAGAGTCATTATTGTAAAACTACATAGCCAAGTTATTTTT
>NQII01010976.1:9906-31326 GCA_002778355.1 Clitarchus hookeri
TTGACGGTTTACGTGAACTGGCACTACCGACGACGTGTGTAGATTTTTCTCGATCGAGTGCATGCCCACATCCGAAGGGTCGGCAGTTTGTGACAGTGATGTGGCGAAGATCGGCGAGCGGTGAACACAGAGGACACGGGTGGCGAAGGTGAGAGAGGCTGCGGAGACGAGTGTGTGTACGCCAGCGAAGGTCGAGGAGCGAGAGTGCTGCGGAGGGCAAGTTACACGATGAGTATAGAGCGGGGCGCCCCAGAACGTTCCGGACAGGAAAGACTGGTGATATCTGGATTAAATAAGGTGGAATTGAATGGACGAATGATACAGACTTGATGGTAAATACTGGAACTGTCAGATAGGAAATACATAATTTTAATAGTTCTAAATGTGTGATTACATTAATTTCCCTGAGATGAGGGACGATTATGTAAATAATAACTGTAAATAGCAAGTGATAGCAATTGTTGTCGAGATAGAAATTTCAGTATTTTTGTTTGTTTATAAAGAAACTAAAAAATTATTAGCTAATCGTTTTGTAAATATGATTACACAGTAGGTTATTAACTGGTAAAACAAATTTGTAAAACAAATAAAATAAAATAAAAGCACACAATATAGAAGTATAAGCCGCAAAATTAGGAGAGTGCCGCAGTGAAATAAATAGAAAAATGGCAGCAGATATCGAGGCACTGCATGCTTTAATTTAAGGACTAAGTGGTCAAATAAGTAGTGTTAAGCAATGTGAAAATACTATAAATTGAAATGTAAATAACAATATAAAGAATGTAAATGAATATGTAAATATTCAAATACAGTGAAATCCCGATATTTCGCATCCCGATTATTCGCATATCCCGCTAATTCGTACAAATTTGCTGGTCCCTTGAGAAAATCCCTTTAATTCGTAAAAATAACATTTCTTTCCGGTCCCCTCGATAATTCGTATTTATTTTGGTGCTCGAGCTCAATTAAAACGTCTTATAATTCTTATTTACAACTTAAAAATCTCGTTAACTCGTAATGTTTTTAACTCTAAACTGTACACCAGCTCTAGATTAATGCAATTCAGGCAGGGAAAAAAAGACCGGAAGGGTACTGTGGGAAGTAGGAGGGTTTGAAGAGTAGGTAATGACGCCGAGTAGGCTGTGAGTCGATGTGTCTGTGATTAAGAGGTGCCTTGCTGTCCGGTCTACGGTTATGAGAGGGTAGGAAGGAGCAGAACGAGTAAAAAGTTAGTCAGTTCGGTCTTAGCCATGCCTCCGAAAAGAGCTAATAAGTGTCTTCCCATTAGAGAAAAAAAGAAATCATTAACGCCGTGGCCGGTGGTGATAAAAAAGTTGACGTGTCCAAACGTTATAACGTTCCTCCTTCCACAATAACAACAATTCTGAAGAGCAAGGACAAAATCGCCTCCCAGACATCAAACATCAAAGTAAAGCGCTTTAAGACTGGTGAGTATCCACAACTAGAAGAGAATTTAAAAAAGTGGTTTGCGCAATCACGGAATTCGAATGTACTAGTTGGAGAAATATTTTAAGAGAAAAAGCAAACGTTTTCGCAGAAAAAATGGGAATTAAAGACTTTCGTGCAAGTGATGGTTGGTTTGATAGGTTTAAAAAAAGGCACAGCATAAAATTGAAGAAGCTTAGTGGGAAAAGTGCGAGTGTATCGGCCGACGTTTGTTCTGAGTGGAAAGACGAATTGGGAGAAATAATCGATTCTTATGAGCCCAACAACATTTTTAATGCCGATGAGACGGGGTTATTTTATAAGTGTCTCCCCGACCGATCAATGTGTTTTAAGGAAGAAAAGTGTCATGGCGGAAAAAATAGTAAAGAACGTGTAACCATATTGTTGGCCGCCAACATGGATGGATCTGAGAAATTAAGACCGCTCATGATAGGCAAATCAGCCAAACCAAGATGTTTTAAAAACATAAAAACTTTTCCGATGACCTATCGTGCAAACAAAAAAGCGTGGATGACGGGCGAATTATTCAAGGAATGGATACGATCAGTGAATGCTGATATGGAGAAAAGGCAGCGAAAAATTCTACTTTTCATGGATAATTGTACGGCCCACAACAATACCCCACCGCTCAGTCATGTTAATGTTGTGTTTTTGCCTGCCAACACTACTTCTAAGCTGCAGCCTCTAGACCAGGGCATAATTAAAACGTTCAAAACCTTTTACCGCAAGGAAGTAGTGATGCAACTCCTTGACAGCATCGAGGATGGGAAGGATCATAAAATCACCTTATTTTCAGCCATGAACATTGCTCACAAGGCGTGGCAAAGTGTTAGCGAAAGCACAATAAAAAACTGTTTTCGTGCTTGTGGATTCACGAAGGTGGAACTTTCATCAGCAGTTACTGAACAAGACTTAGAATGCCCTGTGAATTGGAATCGTCTTCCTCAAAATGAAGAAAATTCTATAACGTTTGAAGATTTCGTCCATTTTGACGATGGCCTAGCGGTAGCGGGGATTCTAACTGATGACGAAATTTTGGCTCCATCTCAGGACATTGATGGTGAAGGTGATGACGAAGATGATGTGTCGACAATTACACCTAAAGTGGTTAAACAATACATCAACAACGTGCGCCATTTCTTAGCGAAATCAGATGTTGACGATGAAGTATTTCCTGCTTTGAACATGCTTGACAAAGCCATCGACAATACCCGTCTGCAAGGCTTGCACAAAAAGAAAATTACAGATTTTTTTTAACGTAAATTTTTTGTTTTTTTTATTTACGTAATTATTGATTTATATATACAGTACATATGTATACATAATATGTAGCCATGCGTTTATAATTACATATTAATGCAAATTTGCATTAATCTCTTTATTATGTATTTTTTCTTTTTTTGCTCCCAATTATTGGTAATCCCGCTAATTTGAATATCTCGATAATTCGTATTTAACATTCAGTCCCTTGACAATACGAATTATCGGGATTCTACTGCAGTTAGTGTTAGTGAATTAGTAGACAAGAAATGGACAGTGTTAACGAAATAGTTGGGCAGAAAAAATAGACAGTGTTAGCGAAGTAGTGGCTACTAAAATAGACAGAATTATCAAAATTTAGGCAATGGGTGTTAGTGCAAGTGTAAATAGTTAAATAAATTGTGTCACAGTTAGCATTTATAAGAATTCTAATAGCAAAATAGAGAGGGTAAATGAATCTGTATATATCCAAATGAAGTGTTATAAATAGTGTTGAGAATGTAAATAATCAAATTACTTGTGTTACTGTTCAACAATACAAGAAAATAAACCATTTTAATGAGAACGTAGATAACGAAATAAATATTGTAAAACGAAAATGTGAAGAAAAATAGATAGTGTGAATGAATATATAGACATAAATATATAAGGTATTAGTGAGTACATGAATAATAAAATATACCGTGTGGACAAGAAAATTGATGGTGTGAGTGAAATAATGGACAGCGTTAATGAAACGATGGATGATATTAATGAAAGGATTGAAAGTGTTAATGAATGGATGGACAGAGTTAATGAAATGTTGGACAGTGTCGAAAGTAAGGTTGAAGAAGAGTTGAGCACCCCCAAGGAGAACTGGAAAGTATCCCCTACAGCAGCAGGGAATATGATAACTCGGGACCAGCGGTTGAACAGGCACTGTTGAGTGACCACCACCAAGCCAATACATGTGGGTAGCGAGGAGAAGGTAGAGGTGGCCGCCAATTCGGCTGTCGCAGGAAAGGCCCAGAAGCTTTGTAGTGTGGGTATGCCTCAACCAGGAAATAGGGATGGGTAAAAGTGTCTTAGTCAAACCTGCTCCCTACAATAGACACACACTTTGGCGCCAATACCCGCAACACTTCGAGATCGTCGTTGCCCAGAATAGATGGACTGACGAGCAGCAGGCATACTACCTCGTGGCTATATTGCGGTGACTTGCACTGAGCATACTGCAGCCCCTACCAGAAATAAATTGACTGGAATACTCCACACTTGTTGCTGCGTTTCGGCAACCGATATCTGTGACATGTTCATTATGTCCAACTGCGAACCCACATCTCGCGAACAAGGGAACCACTGCAGCAACTGTAGCAGGACATCGTGCGGCTGTCCCACCGGTCTCTGAAGGGGTGCTCCGAGGAGACAATGTTTTCGCAGTCGGATTCTTTGTCGATGCTATTGCCGATACATAAATGTTGCAAGCTATATCTGGCTGCATTTTATACCATGGATGATGCCTTGGCCCGAGCACTGGAGGTGGAGTTAGTAAGGCAGGCATCAGTGCCCCAAAGTCCAGTGTGGGGCAATGATATTGAGCGAAGATGAGGACGACCATCAAGAAGACACTGAAGGAGTTGCAGATAACCATGAAGGACATCGCTTTCAGGCTCCAAACTGCAGAATTTCGTCATTCCCTACCCAAACGGCCTGAGTATTAGTCACGTGGGCAGTCAGGGCACCTGAGAGCTAGCTGCTCTCAATAGCAGCAACAGCAGCAGCAACTGGGGAGCAGGCAGATGGTTGGACATAATCAACCCAGCCCAAAAAGGTAGCATTCTAACAACATGGTGTAGTGGTAGCAAGGACTGTAGTCTTTTTAAACTCGACAGTTTGTCAGTAACGATAATTAATTTATCTGAAAGTGCTATTCGTCTTGAGGAGAGGGCAATGAAAGGTGCTTGCAAGCAGGTTTTATCAGGCCCGTGTACAATGGGGGGACTACGGGTACAGCTGTACCGGGTCCTGGACGATAGTGGGCCCCATGTAATATGTTACATAAAAATAAAAATAATAAATTTAAAAATAACATTTGTTTTAAAACTACGTATAACGAAACGTCCTCACAAGCCAGGTAAGTTAACGATGTCGATCTCCTTTACCTTCGGCGCCGCTCTGCACGCAACGCTTCGGACTTCGGCCGCGCTGGGCGTGGGTGCGGGGTTAGGTAGGTACCGAGTTCTCGCCTCGCCTCAGTGTGTTAATTTTTAAAAGAAGCGTTTAAAAAATATATTTTTCGCGAATTTTTTTGGAGAAGATCCCTGCGGGTGCATGTTTTCAATATATATGCGGTATGTACTTTTTTGTAAAACATAAATTTTAAAAATTTCCTGCAAACAGGCTATACATGTTATGGAAACATCTCCGCTGTAGGGAACTTCTCCTAAAAAATTCGTGAGGAATATATTTTGTTTGAAACGCTAATCTTTAAAATTAACGCACCGAGGCGAAATTTACTTAACATGGGATTTCCTATTTAAATTCCGCAGCTGCCAGCCGGTAGAGAGAGACCTTAAACCGTCTAGTATTTCAGGCAATGCAAAACGAGGAGAACCAAATCACAACAAAATATATTGAACACGACATTTTCAGTTTAACTGGCTGTCATCATCTAAACCAGTGTAGTCCAAATATTTTTCAATCGCGGGCCAGAGATTATGATTAATCGAGGGTTAGCATAAGACTTCAGGAGTTACAGCGCTTATATTAGTAGATTTGTCTATACCTACAATTATGACCGTTTTACAGTTTCCAAAATAATAACTCGCCCATAAGACTAGATAGATAATGAGAGTTCTGGAGCAGGGGTGTGGGGTGTCGGAGCTCGGAGCGATATGGCATCTGGCAGAGGACCAAATGTCGCCTTGACCTTTGACCGTGACATTTGACCTTGAACTTTGACGTTGACCTCAAAATTCCCGATTCCCCTGGAAAACACAAAAAATTTCCCGAATTTCCCTTAAAAATTTTCTATTATCTTTCCAAACCTTCAAAATTTCGTGCACAAAGTTTCTTTACCCAATATTTTATAAATCATTCAGTCTAAATATAGCTTGACCTTTTTCAAGAATGTTCCGGTTCATGCTGTGTCATTCTGCCTTGGAGTACAGGGGTGTGGGGTGTCAGAGCCCTGGAGCCATCAGCCGAATTGGATTGTGTCACAGCCATCAGTTCATGCTCTGTCATTCTGCTTTAATGGACAGAGGTGTGGGGTGTTGGAGACCGGGAGCCCTCCGCCATATTATATTACGTCACAGACGCCATCTAGGATGACCTTGATCTTGACCTCAACATTTTCAATTTTCTCTGTAAAACTACTCCAAATTCCTAGGATTTTCCTTAAAATTTCCCGAATTTCTCTAAAAATCTGCAAAATTTCCTGTAAAATTTTTTTTGCCTAGTTATTTATGAGTCACGAAGTCCAAAAATAGTATTGGGACAGGGGTGGGGGTGTCGGCAGCTCGGAGCCATCCAGTGCTGTGTCATTCTACCTTGATACTTCATGCTATATCATACCATGTGTCCATCTCGTTTCTCGTTTCTAGAATTTTCCAGTTCATACTCTGTCATTACATGTCAACACCAATCATCTTGTTTCAGGAATTTTCTACTTCATCGCCCTCTCATGCTACTTCATGCTGTCACTCCACCTTCTTACAAGCATATTCTACTATCTATGTGAAGTAAGCCTATGCTAAACACACCCCCACTAATTAAACCAAGTACAGTATGTCTATATCCGACTCCCACAAACTTATATGCATAGTAAGCAATAATTTCTGAACTCTTATGTTACCAAATTAATATTATAGACATCGCCCATACATCGATCAGGGTGGTTGGGCCAATTATGCATTAAGCCATCTTATAAGAATAGTTTGCCATAATTTCCGAACTGTTTAAGATATACCCATAAAATTCATATCATAGGCATCGCCGCTGACAACGAGCAGAGTGATAAGGTCAAATATACTTGAAGCACTCTTATCAGCATAGTTGGCCACCATTTCCAATCCACCTAAGCTATAGTCACCAAATTCATAACATAGTCATCAACCCCGACAACGAAACTGTCCGCTGGGTCAAGTTTGCTGTAAGTCCACTTATAAGCATAGTTGGTTGGCATTTCCGAACTGTTTAAGGTATAGTAATCGCATTCATAACTTAGGCATCACCCCCCCCCCCNACCGTAATTGCCTAACTGTTTAAGACATAGCCACTAAATTCATATCGCAGCCATTGCTCCCGAACAAGATCAGGATGGCAGAGTAAATTATGCAATAAGTCCTCGTATAAGCATAGTTGACAACAATTTCCCAAATGAGCCATCAGGACATGGGCGCCATTTCAGGTCTAAATGATGCACATATGTCATGTTGACAAGGCACTGAAAATACATAGTTTTATAAATAAAAGGTTAACTTTTAAACTTATAGACAAAAGTGTATCGAGAGATCTGTCGTTTTTCGGATTCGTGTTTTCAGAAATAATTTGATTATGATGTAACATCCATCAATTAAACAAAAAAAATTATAAATTAAAGTTATATATTTAATGTAATTTATTTTATTTCACTTTTAAAATTTACAGAAAAGATTGTGCCAAGCATTGTGTCTGTGGATTCGTATTTACAAGACGGATTTGTAGTAAATTATGCGGCAACCATAAGTTCTGAAAAGCATAATTTGGTAAATAAAAGTCACATTTTTAAATAAATACATTTTCATTTGACTTTTAAAATAGTATATCGAGCATCATGTCCACGGATTCGTATTTTCAAAGATAATTTGAATATTATGTCAGAAAACGTGATTTTGAGGCAATGACCAGCAAGCAACATATTGAGTTTTATAAGCATAGAATTGTGTACGTAAATATAACAAGTGTTGTATGTATTTGGTGTGAATTTGATGATTCCATCTCTATAAGTGCATAAATTACGGGTAACTATGCTTATAAAAGGGCGTAATGCATAATAGACCATATCACATTGGTTGGGCTTTGTATTGATCTGAAATGGAATGCGTTAAACATATATTTATCTCCAACGGTTGCTGAAAGACGACCAACTATATCAAGTTGGTGAGGTTGACATGAGCATACTATGCTTGTAACATGACTTGAGGTACGGCGACAAATGTACTGTATTGTCGAAACGAGCTGGTTACGTACACTGGTCATAATTACTTTTAAAAACAAATAGCACACCTATGCCTTTAGAAAATTAATATGGTGCCGAAAATGGTCGAATAATGAGTGTTCATGTTGCCAAATTAGCTCTAATGAAGCGGTCTTATGTCGCTGGATGGTAGACAAGAAAACCACTGGCACTGGTCATGCCTGCGACAATCAAATGGTCCTCTCTCCTGATGGTCAGTTGAGATCGTACAGAACTGGTCAACAGTCTACGGGTTCCTGCATGTACCCATTGCTCGTAACAAAATATGACTGAAGTTTTAACATCTTAAATTGTGTCATGCCATCCACCCTGTATCTCACAGTCCTATTATCTGGCTTGCCTTAAACTTTAGGCACGTAACCGCATGTTTCGATCCGATTTCATATTCGTACCCTCCTTCAATATACACGTTTGTGCATACGTCACACTATAAATTTACATTATATACTTACATTTCCGAGTTTTAAAAACAATAAATGAAATTAAATGTATAATTATTATTTATAAAGTTATCCGTAGTCAGCTGTTGTGACGTCATATTCGTAGTTACCTTAAAAAAAGAGTCTCTACGTACATCAAACGATATACATGCCTTGCCAAGTTTTTATTTATAAAATGATTTGTAATCAGCTGTTGTGACATCACATTCGTATTTACCTTTAAAAATAAGCGTCTGTACGGATATCATACTATATACTAGCGTTTCCAAGTATTTAAAGCAATAAACAAAATTAATTTATGTTACATACATAACTTTTATTTGTAAATACGTACATAAATATAGGTTGTGACGTTATGTTGGAATTAGTCTTGAAGAATCAAGTATGGAAATATAGTACTTCAAACGCCTACTTTGAAAAAATCTTAAATGCATATATATGTCTATAAAATGGAATATCGAAATTGGTTGAGTAAGGCCCCAGGCATTAGAAAGAGTGTTTATAATTTCTTACGTCATATTCATATTATTCTTAAATAAATGTCCGTTTGCATGCTGCACGTAATATATAAAGTCTGGATATGGTATGTGAAACAAAAATATTAACGTAATCGATAAACGTACGAATTGATGTATTTTTATATAAGCATTCATGCTTAGCCCTATATATGTAAATATTTAGGAAAAATTTTAATAATTACAATTATTTACCAAAATTAAAATTAATCATTCTTGTACGCTGTATAGCTTAATAATAATATTTTTCATTGTTTTTTGACTTTGATGTCGGTGTACATAAAGTCATCTTTATTCTTTTACTAATTTTTGGAAAACCATGCACCCTAAATCAAAAATGCTTCTAAAATGTTTTTAATTTGATTTTCTATCCTTATGTCTGTGTACATCTTGAAATTTTACTCTTCATTCTAAAAAAAAAAAAAATCCCAGACTATCTTCAATTATGCATGGGTCAATAAACACAAATATATTAAATTTTGGTTCTTATATCGGTGTGTACGTGTGTGCGCATGTAAGGTTGACCGAGATGCCGACTGCCTGAATCCAAACTGTTTTGCATTAACAAAAACGTTCAGCACTAATATTTTTCTTTTGATCATTTAATTTACAATGCAATGTGTAGTACCTTCAGACATTTGTACATTTGTAAAAATACCTATTGATAATAAGGTTAGTAAACTTGAGTGAAGTTTTTTACAATCACGTTGAAATAGTTTTTGGCACTACAAGAGTCCATACATAAGCTACTTGCCAACATACTTTGAGATCCTTCAGTCATAGGTATATTTATGAAATCCAGTATCGCATCGGGCGGTTGGACACATACAATAGCTGTTCCTAATATCACAGTTGAATTCGCATTTAAAATGCATGTCTGTAGACATGCAACACATTATTTTATGTCTTTGAGTTTAAAAACTGAAAATTTGGGTATATACAATTTTTTTTTGTAAATATATTGGTGCCGAACTTTTTATTCGAACAAACTGACACATGGCTTTGATTTAGGTCATGGGTGAAACCTATAATATTAATTGTGTGAATATAACTTCCAGGGTTGGAAATTGTCGGCCATTTATGCTCATAAAAAGGCTGAAGGCATAATTCATTTTTATACTCGCATGGACTTGCAGTGATCTGAACGTTCCAATTTCCATGTGTCTAACTCCGGCAGTCGTTGAATGATGTCCAACTATGCCTCTAAGTTCCTAGTTGTCTGATATAGGCATAAAGCACATAAAAAAGGTAGTTAGGGAAGTCACCCACTGTCCCTGTATTCGTGGTACGGGGTCATAACAAAATTATATTAAAATCTATCCCTATGGCTACTAAAGTCAATGTGGTATCGAATACATGTGAATAGTCAAATTGTGTGGTGTCACATTAGCATGCGACTCGAAAACATGAGCCCGAAAATATGTAAAACTTAGTATATTTACGTACACAATTCTATGCTTAAAAAATGCAATACGGTGATGGTCATTGCCTCATAATCTATTTTTCTGACATAATGTTATAATTTTCTTTGAAAATACGATTCCGTAGACATGCTGCTCGATGTACTAATTTAAAAGTTAAATAAAAATGTATCAACTTAAATACTTGACTTCTATTTATAAAATAATGCTTTTAATATTCAATGGTTGCCATATTTTATACTACAAATCCGTCTTAGTAATACGAATCCACATACACTTTGCTCGGCATAATCTTTTCCCGAAGTTTTAAAAGTGAAATAAAATATATTACAATAAATACATAAATGTTATTTATAAAATAGTTTTTTTGTTTAATTCGTGGATTTTACATCTTAATCAAATTATTATTTCTGAAAATACGAATCCATAGACTGATCGCTTGAAACGCTTTTGTCTGTAAGTTTAAATTATTATTTATAAAAATTATGCATTTTCAGTGCCTTGACAGCACGACTGTTGTAAATACATCAGACTTATCTACACCATTTAGACCTGTACTGGCACCCATGTCCTGGTGGCTCAGTCGGGAAATGGTGGTCTACTTTTATTATCGGAGGGTTCAAGTTATTTTTGACCATGTCTGTTATATGAATTCGATGACTATACCTTAAACAGTTCGGAAATTACAGCCAACTATGCATATAAGTGAGCTAAGGACACACCTGACTCTACCACCCTATTCGTCATAATTGGCCCAACCACCCTGATCGATGCGTGGCCGATGCCTATGATATTAATTTGGTAACTAAAGTGTTCAGAAATTATTGCTGACTTTGCATATAAGTTTGTGGAAGTCGGATATAGGCATACTGTACTTGGTGTAGTTAGTGGAGGGTGTGATTAGCATAGGCTTACTTCGCATAGGTCGTACAATATGCTTGTAAGAAGGTGGAGTGACAGCATGAAGTAGCATGACAAGGTGATGAAATAGAAAATTCATGAAACAAGATGATTGGTGTTGACATGTAATGACAGAGCATGAACTGGAACATTCTTGAAACAAGATGACCGATGTTGACGTGGAATGACAGCATGAACTGGAAAATTCTAGAAACGAGATGGTCGCATGTTATGATATGGCATGAAGTATCAAGGTGAAAAGACACAGCACTGGATGTTTTTGAGTTTCCATCACCCCCCCCCCCCTTGTATCATTGCTATTTTTGGACTTAGTGACTCATGAAAAGGGAAATTCGAGAAATTTTAAGTGTTTTTCTCAAGAAATTTTGATGTCAAGGTAAGGGTTAAGGTCAAGGTAATCCGAGATGGCGGCTGTGATGTTATTCAATATGGTGGATGGCTCCTGGGCTCCGACACCCCACACCCCTGTCCAGCAAATATTAATGACAGAGCATGAACTAGAATATTCATGAAACAAGGTCATGGTATATTTAAACTGAGTGACTCATAAAATTTTTGGTAAGAATACTTTTTGCATGAAATTTTACAGATTTGGAGGAAAATCAGGAGATTTTCAGTGTTTTTCAGAGAAAATGGGAAATTTTGAGGTCAAAGATAATGGCCAAGGTCACGCTCAAAGGCCAAGGTCACATCTTGTCCTTTGCCAGATACCATCATTGGTCCACTGCCAGATGCCATATGGCTCCGAGCTCCCACACCCCACACCCCTGTCCCAGAACTCTTATTATCTATATACTCATATGTATACTAACATATACACTATAAACATTTCAACATCAACATTCCATTTCAGTATATATATTTGGTTTTTAAATTTTGATATCACTGAGAGCACTGGGCAGTGTGCTCACTGACTAGAGCCAACAATGTATGCTCCCATCTCTGTTACGATTCGTAGGTTAGACTCCACAGCTTCCTGGAATAACTTATGCCTTTGTTTCGACTTGAAGATTTTCGTTGTTTCAAAAGTACATTCACCAATGTACATGCTACCACACATGGAAGTCGCTTTTAATGCGAAATTGTGAAGCTTGTGGTATTAGTTAGGCGTTACATTGTTCCACAATTGTTCGTGTGTCAAATTAGTTTTTGAAGAAATTTAGAATGTCACTATGAAGATCGCACAGTTCCATTAAAAATTCTGGATCTTGATTTTCAATCTTGGCTACCATAGGATCGGCGAAAAGCTGGATTATCATCTTCATATTGTCAAGTCGGAAAATCGTTCTTCAAATTCGTCCCTCAGTTCAATAACGTACTATTCATGTGTTCGAAAATTTGCGGGGTTCAATTCATTTTTGATGTCAATGCATGAATTAAAGAATTTTTTATTCAACTTTTTTTTTAGATCTTCATCAAAAACCCTTAATTTCTTTCTGAAAGCCCTCAATATGGCGCATGAGCTGACCTAGATTTTGTTTCTTCCTTTGAAGCTTTAAATTACTGTTGTTAAGTGCAGAGCCATTCTTCATTTTGAATTTTTTCAAGTATGCCAGTTTCGACTTTTCCAATAGTTTCTAAGAACTGAGCTATTTCCTTTCTGATGGCAAATAACGCTTTAAGCATTATAGTTGCACTTAGCCAGCTAAATTCAGAATACAAAGGAATATCACTAAATTCTGATGAACGCTCCTGTACGAATTCCACTAATGTTCTATGACTCTGAGCTTTGTTACCGCCTCTAATAAAATTAACTTTTCTGGTAACTTCCTTTATCACATCTTTCATCACAACAAATTTGCTGCAGAGAACTTCCTGGTGGATAATGCAACACAAGCACATCAACATAATTTTTCTCAGCAACTCCAATAAGCCAATGGTTTTACCAGACATACATTTAGTATCACCTGTCACTATGCAGGAACATTTTGAAAATTTGCCGCATTTCTCGACAATTGACCCAAGAACACTGTAGATATCGGAGACTTGCGCACACACGATACATTGCTGCTTCCCTCCGAATTCCATATACAATAACTAATTTTCCCATTTTTCATTAAACTGTCTATTATCAAACTCCATTTTTCTTTAGTTTCTCTAAGTACTTAAACATATGTTAAACAATCACTGGTTTATCCTGCGCGAGTGAGCGGAAGAGGACAGAGTTGTTATATGATAGTGGGCGGCGAGTAAGAAGTGATGTTTGAATGACAGGCGAGCGATAATCCACGATGCGCATATCTTGTTACGAATATCTTACCGCCACAATAATGCCTTTGCAGCATGCGCGCCTGACCTTAAGAAGAATGAATTTCTGCGTTTATCTGTCAATTTTCTTTTGTGGTTTCACTCAGCATGACTCGGGGTTCGGCGAACATTCCAGGTCAAGGCCAGCGACTATATAAGTGCGTTAAGCCTCCGAGCTGAGAGTTTATGGGTGAGTGGTAGGAGTTTTAGCGATAGGCGACGAGCGAGAAGAGAAACGAGCTGCGAGAGAAGTGACCAGCGGGAGGAAAATCTGCGACTGTGAGCATAAGCGCAACGAATAGTGCGATTGGCAGGGTGAACTACTGGACTGGATATGCGAGTAAAGACAGTACACATGATGGCAACAGACAGACTGAATGTGTATTAATAATGATTATAAGTTAATTGACTATAACCAAACAGAGACATTGTGCTCAGTGAGAAATGAAAACAGTAATAGTGGAGATAGATTGATTAATGCTGTAAATAATAGCTATGTGAAAAATTAAAAATCTAATTCAGCTCTTTTATGTTTATTAAAACCTTCATCCATCACGAACTCGGATATGCCCCTCAGGCATCTTGTAACACTGTTGTCAGAAGTGGGATGGAAGCCATTATTATTTAGTAAATTGTAAAACAAGTCATGCAGTAAACTAGGAATTGGTGATATTAAAATAAAGAAATTAATGTTAATAGTTGTAGGCCGAAATATTAAGACTGTTATTTGCAAGTATTGAAACATATGTTAATTAGAAAAATGTATGCATAACTGGAAACACTGAGAGCATTAATCGAGGGGCTACGTAGTACAATGGTTAATGTGAGCACAAGTGTTAATAACCTTGACAATGTAAATGAAAAAGTGGACATTGAAACAGAAGTAGAGGACCGTTTCAGTAGAAGGATGGACAGTGTCGAGAACGAAATAAGTGCAGTGAAGGAGGAATGGCAGGAATTTCTTCAGCAGAGGAGTGCCATTACATTACCACCACATCTGAAGCCGAGAAAAATGGGGAAGCATTGCAAGTCGTAACCAACACAGCAACCTCGGAAGATAGTCAGCAGCTCTGTAGCATTGGTGTACCACAGCCAGGAGTGGGGAAGGGGGTCTTAATTAAACCCGCCCCTTATGATGGTCAGATTTCTTGGCGGGAGTACCAAAACCATTTTGAAATTGTCGCTACCTTAAATGACTGGTCAGCCGAACAGTGGGCTTACTACCTCGCTGCAGTATTGAGAGGCCCGGCACTGAACATACTACAATCTCTGCCGGAGCGACATCGACTGGAGTACCCCACACTGGTGTGGGCCTTGGAACTGCGTTTCTGCTACCGTAACCTGTGACATGCCCACCATTTCCAACTGCGAAACCGCACCCTGCGACCAGAGGAGCTATGGCACGATATTATGTGGCTCTCCCACCTATCTCTCGAAGGGTGCCCCGAGGAGTCGCGTGACATCATCATAGTCGTATTTTTCTTTGATGCCATCGCCGACACAGATGTATGGCAAGTGGTACGTCTGGGTTCACCCCACACCATGCAGGCCATCCTGGCCCGAGCACTGGAGGTAGAGTCAGCAAGACAGGGAGTTATACCCCGACGTCCGGTATGGGTTATGATGCAGTATGAAGACGATGACAACAGAATAACTAAGACACTGAAGAATATGCGGACATTTATGAGGGACATTACCTTCAGGATCTGTGTGTGCTACAGAGCACCCAAACAGCCGGAGTGTTTGTCATGTGGACAGCCGGGGGCACCTGAGAACCTACTGCCCAAAGCAGCAGCAGCAGAAGCACCAGCGGAAAAAGAGGCAGCGAGAGGCAGGTGAGAATTCAGCACATTCAGAAATCTTGTAAACACAGCTCTTGGGGGCGAAGGTCGGTGACTGCCAGGTGCTCTGTCGTTCCTACATGTACGGTCGGTGAAACAGGATTTGGATGCAAAACTGGTGGAGGGGAGCCTGAATGATGTTCCTTGCCAGATGGTCGTAGGCACTGGGGCGACCATAACAGTAGTAAGACCTGACATCCTCCGGCCTTCCTCCAGCGTTCGCCCGACAACAGTATGGAGCGATGCTATTTGAATACAGAAGCAGGTGAGACCACACTGATTGGCGGTAAGAGAAAAGTGATGTTGAATCTTGGTGAACTTAGATAAGAGCTATATATATATATATAAAGTCTAGTATCGATTCAGCACACCNTTATGAAAGGAAAAAATATTTTGTTTTATTTCCTTTCTTTCAGTGAAATAATTTAAATCTTATAAACGACAGCGTTTATTTGTGATATATATATATATATATATATATATATATATATATATATATATATATATATACTATGTAGGCTGGTGTACTAAATCGATACTAGACTTGGTGTGCTAAGGATAGGGAGTACAAAGTTGGTGGTGTCAACATGGCATGATTTGTCCTCCCTAATTAGCTGCCCAGTAGTGTATGGTCAAACCACTGTGCTGCCCATTTATAATAAAATTGTCATTAAATGCAGATGTCAAGGAAAATTTGTCAAGCATTTAGGTCTAATTGAGCCAGCAGAGAGAGTTGGCATCCTACCAGGTATAGTCGTTGTGGCGAGAACTTTGGTCTCTTCTAATTATAACAGTTTTACAGTTTGTATGATACAGTTGTCCGATACTGCCACTCGTCTTGGAGAGGGTGCTGTGATAGGTGTTTGCAAGCAAATCTCATAGATACTGCCAAAATGTTCCAGAATATTCTAGAGTACAAAAAATAGAATGTCGTTTACCAGAAGTACTTGGTGAACTGTTAGTACGAGAAAATAAAATCTTAACTGGCACCAGGAGAGAGCTGTTGCTTAATTACTGCAGATAAATAGGGTTGCCTTCTCGCGTGAACCAAATGACCTTGGAAGGACCTACGTTATCTGCCACCACATTGATACAGGAGTTTCCAAGCCCATAAAGCCGCCAGTAAGACGACTGCCATTTGAACTCGCATAGGGCAGTTGAGGGAATTATGAAGGAAATGAGGGAGTTAGATGTGATAGAACCATCGGTTAGTCCGTGGTCGTCACCTATTGTACTTGGAATTAAGAAAGATGTATCTCTGAAGTATTGCGTAGATTATCACCAGCTTAATAATGTGACAAAGAAAGACTCTTATATACTTCCAAGGATAGATGACACATTGAGAGCTTAACAGGTTCACAATGGTTTTCTACTTTGGGCATGAAGAGAGGGTACTGGCAATGCGAGGTGGCCCCAGAGGACAAAGAGAAGACTGTATTTTATGTCCAAGGGAAAGGAACTTGGTAGTTCAAAGTTATGCCTTCTTTGGTTTGTAATGCCCCTGCCACCTTCGAATACCTGATGGAGAAAGTTCTGCCTTATATCTGTCAGGTTTACCCAGATGATATTTGAAGAGCACATATCAAACTTTGACTCTGTATTCCAGAAAGTGGCCGCAGCCAGCTTAAAACTAGTTCTTAAGAAGTGCCATATGTTCCAAAAGAAAATAAATTTCTTGGGACATATATTGTCGGGCCATTGAATTGAAACAGACACCGAGAAGACCAAAGCGATAAGAAATTGGCCTACAGCAACTGAAAAAACCGAAGTGCAGAGGTTTTTGTGATTATGTGCCTACTACCATCGATTTGTACCTGGGTTTGCCACAATTGCTAAGCCACTATATTAACTGACTGAAACAAAAAGGAAATTTCATTGGACCACTGAGTGTGTAGATGCTTTTAGTAAGTTAAAGGAAATTTTGATATCTTCTCCAGTCTTAGGATTCCCGAAAAGTGAGGGTATGCTCATTTTGGACACTGATGCTAGTGATGTAGGCATTGGAGCTGTGTTATCTGAGATTCAGGATGGGAAGGAGAGACCACTAGAAAACGTCAGTAAGGTATTGCATAAGCCTGAGAGAAATTACTGTGTCACACACAGGGAGCTCCTAGCCATGGTGAAGGCGATTTCACGCTTTCATACCTACCTTTGTGGCATACATTTTATTCTGAGAACTGAGCATGCTTCATTGCTCTGGCTACTAAATTTCAAGAACCCCGAAGCTCAAATAGCCCGGTGGATACAGCATATTCAAGAAAATGACTTTGAAATACAAAACAGATCTGGACGCCTTCACAGCAATGCAGATGCACTTTCTAGGAGGTCATGTGAGTCATTCTGTTGTCATTGCGTTCGCCAGGAAGAAAAAAGTGGATAATTGCTGAAGGTACAAAGTTCTAGAATTCAAGGTTCTGCATCTTTTGTTGGCTCACCTACCTGGATCAATGATGGTATTATGAAAGATCAGCTAAATGATCCCACTGTGCAGCTTTTACTAAAGTGGGAAGAAGCCAGCTGTTGGCCAAAATGGGAAGAAATACCCAGTCTGAGTGCAGCATGTAAAGCATAATTGGCACAATGGAATTCCCTCATACTGAAGAATGGTGCGCTTTACAGAAACTGGGACAGTAATTATGGAAAACTCACACATTTACAGTTGGTTCGTACAGAATACAGGGTTCCCGAAGTCTTAAAGGAACTGCATAATGCTGCAGCCGGTGGGCATTTTGGTGTTAATAAGACCCTTGTCAGAGTTAGACTGAGATTCTACTGGCTTCATTGTCGGGAGTATATTGAGAAGTGGTTCCGAATGTGTGACACCTGCACTGCTAGGAAGTGTCCGAGGACCAGGGGACAAGGTCACCTCCAGAAATACAATGTTGTAGCCTCACTCGAGAGGATGGCAGTAAATCTTCTGGGGCTCTTGACTGTCAGAGAGAGGTAACCAGTATCTATTGGTGGCCCAAGATTACTTAGTGGCCTGAGGTCATTCTCCTCCCAAACCAAAGCATGTACTGTTGCAGATGTACTTATAGAGAAGTCTTCTCGAGGTTTGGTTTGCTACTAGAACTCTATTCCGATGAGGGAAGAAGCTTTGAAGCTGTGGTCTTCCAGGAAGTAACAACGATTCTGGGGATGAAAAATACTAGGACTACAGCCTTACCCCCTCGTCAGATTGAATGGTCGAGAGGCTTAGCAGCACTCTTGAGCAGTACCTGTCGATCTTCGTGGCAGACAACCAAAAGGATCCGGATTCAAAGGTGTCATTGTTTTTCCTTGCTTACTGCTCTGCAGTTCACGAGTCCACAAGACCAACACCATCATTAATGCTGTTTGGAAGAGAGCTGCGCCTTCCTAGTGACCTGCTGTTTGCCCGACTGTTTGAAGAGGAAGTTGCTGTGCCTGATTATGCCAGCGAATTACATAACATACTAGTTGGCATTCACGAGTTTGCTCGACAGCACCTCATAATAAATAGTGATACGATGAAGATGCAGTATGATAGGAGGATAGGAGAATGTTGGACGAGGTATTTCAAGGAGGACATATTGTGTGTCTGTACAACACACAGAGGCTTAAAGGGTACAGCCCGAAGCTAAAAAAAATGTTGGGAAATCCCCTACCTAATTCTGAAGAAGATCAATGATGTGGTCTTTCGGATTTGTCGCCAAGGCTCTCGGGCGAAGCCGAAGGTTGTCCACATCGACGGACTAGCTCTCTATGAAGTTCCTGATGTTGCAGAGTCTGTTCGGGACGAACAGTTTTGAAGGGGCAGTGTTGCACAATCACTGGTTTGTCCCGTGCAGGCGAGCAGAAGAGGACAGAGTATTTATATGGTAGTGAGTGACGAGTCACATGGGATGTTTGAATTACAGACGAGCGGTTATCCACGAAGCGCATATCTTGTTACGAGAAGCGTAATGCTACGATAGTCCCTTTTTGGCGCGCACCTGACCTTCAGTAGATTTAATTTCTGCGTTTAACTGATGCATTTTCTAGTGGTTTACTGCCCTACTTTCTCTCAGCGTGACTCAAGGTGCGGCGAACCTTCCAGGTCAAGGCCAGCGACTATAAAACACGTCGGGCCTCCGAGTCGAGAGTTGATGAGTAGATAAGCGGCTGGAGTTTTAGCGATAGACGACGAGCGAGAACAGAAACGAGCGGCGAGAGAAGTGACCAGCGGGAGGAAAATCTGCCACTGCGAGCATCGGCGCAGCGAATAGTGCGATTGGCAGGCTGGACTATTGGACTGAATGCGTTAGTGAAAGACATTACAAATGATCGCAACAGACAGACTGAACGTGTGTTAATGATTAGTATGAATTAATTGACTATAACCAAAACATTCAGAAAGACATTAATATAGAGTTGAAATACATATTAAAGATTGTGCTCACTGCGAAATAAAAAGAATAATAGTGGAGATAGAAAGATAGATTAATGCTGAAAATAATAGCCGTGTGAATAAATTAAAAATTCAATTTAGTTCTTTTATTTTTATTAAGGCCCCCACCCCTCATGAACTTGGATACACCCCCGTGCATTTTGTTACACACATGACACTTTTAAGTGACACGAACCGATAACCAGTGTCTCTAATTCGCGTACTTTGCTTTCTAACTCGCGAGTCGCGAATGACATGTCCTGAAAATACAACAAACCTGCTGTCACTTTTTTTTTTTTTTTTTAACATGCAATGAAGCCAGGATAAGTAGCGGCTATGAAATGTGACACCTGTGCGCAGTCAATTATACTAGTGGTGGCTACGGGAAACTAAAACAGACAACATGAGCCTGACCTTTTTTCCTAGTTCATTCCTAAAATGTAAAGTTTTTGCCAATTCAATATTGGGGTGGAAAATGTTCAAAATATTGGGAGGTTGACAGAAAATGAATAAAAATATTTGTAACACTTTTGGCAAAGTAAAATAAGTAAATTGTCGCCAATACCATTGCAGGCCAATTCCGATGGTGTCGCGGGCCGCCTGTTGCACCATGCTGATGTAAACCAAGAAACTAGATGTTTATAGTTATTGATTCCACATGAACTAAAGCAAAGATTTAAGTATAATTGTTAACATATTTTCTTAATAAACAGCAAAATATGTGTCTTTTCCTTGTTAAGATTTCATTTTTCGTTAGCAAACCATGAATTTAATGCACTATTGACTAGTTGATTAAGTTACTCTGAATTACCAGCAATTACGATACTGGTTTCACCTGCAACCATCTAGCAAACAATTTACGTAAATGAGGAACAGTAGGCGTTAAAGAATACATGTACTTTTGGAGAATCCCGTTCCTTATATTACCAGGTTTCTGAGTAAACATGGTTTGCGTTTTCTTTGTTACACACTTGTTGCTGCTTATCAAAATAATTTGAAATCAGAAGTCTTTATATTTTCTCTCTTACCATATAGAACCTACATTTTTAAAATGCAAGCCATGATTTTGGCAATAAAAAAATTTTGATTAACTCGTTAATATAGTTTCGATTCTCGGCCAATTTTTTGCCGAGAGCATTTAGGATACTAGGGGTTAGTTGGTACATTGCCTCGTTAAAGTAATTTTTTCTGAAACCATACCAGAATTTTTATTTTTATTTTTTTTATTTCTTCAATGATACAAAAGCCTCTCTCTATATAGTTTCTCAAAAACTTTTCAGAAAGTGGTAAATAACAAACTAATCATGTAGTTTGCTACATCCGTTTTGTCGAAGTTATCAAGCAACCGATTGCCCAAAACCCATTTGAGTCGGTCAGGAAATAAAGGTGTTCTAAATTAAATCTGATGCTACTGCTGGTATTTGACACTATAAGGACCACGTTGGGTGTGTGCGAATGTTAATAACATTTTCAAATGTTCAAAGTCACCGCCATCAACAACACATCGTCAGCAGCGCCGTAGAATAAAACGACAAACAGTTGCTACGGTTTCCATGGGGGTGGATCCACAGGCGGTCACAATCGCGTCTCTTATGGCACCCAGTGTCCGAGGCTTTGTGGCGTACCTACAGAGTTTCCACACATAAAAATATAACTACGTTAAACCTGGAGATCTGGGCGGATACTCAACATTTCCTCGTTGG